>JALDNG010001248.1:0-64515 GCA_024349245.1 Neodontobutis hainanensis
TTAAATCTTTTGAAGATGACTACTCTTCATTTATAAATTCATGAATTCTTTGTTAACCCATAATGCTTCCTTAAAAAATTAAGCATAGTGTTATTAGACCGTTAATAAACGATTCTTTTACACAGAGGTAAAAAATTTAGAAGATTATGATAAATTTAGTGTAAAAATCATCATTTTTGAAAATATTAGATAAATAACACATACATTTCGATTTTTTAATTATGAAAATCAGTAAATTTTACATCAAAAGAAATTAACTCATATACTAATGAAAATATAAACAGTGACAAGCTCTTTTTAAGATTAAATTATTATTTTAAGAGTAAATATTAGGATTAAAAATAATTTTTTAACTGTTATATTTTCTAATTAAACAATAAAAATATAGATTTCTTTCAATAATAGACATATCCTATTTCATAATAAATTTTAATGAAAATTTTCTTAATTTTAAAAATGAAGATTCACAAATATAAAATATTAAATCTCGTGGTTAACATTAATTATTGTGAAAAAGGTAATTTTTATTTTTGTTCCGTATTATCAAAAGTCAAAATTTTAATCAAAATAAATATTATTTACCCTTTAAACATTAACCACTTTATCAAAAATCAAGAATCGATTTAAATATAAAATGAATGAATTTACAACTTTGAGCAAATCAATTATACAAAAATTCAAAATATACGAGGATAAAGTATTTTCGTTAAAAGATATCATTTCCCATTTTTCATTTTTAATTGAGTTATTCTTTTGTGAACAGTATAATTTTTAATAAAAGCAGTATTGATCGGGAGTCATCAATAAATAAATGGTGAATTTTATAAAAATACAGATATAAAAATAATTGTCTATTTTTTGTGATGAAATTAAAAATTATGATTTTTATTTTACATTTTAATATAAGAAGATACTTTATTGATTGATAAGAAATATTTCATTTCCTAAATTAAAGCTTATCAATAAGTTTGTTATTTTGTTGATCAAACGAATTTTGCGGTATTTTATAAGAAAAAATTCTTGTTACGAATTTAAATAGTTAAAAATTATCAAAAAATCGAAAACTTTAAATAATGCTATTAAAATATTTACCATCTATTATTTAAAATTTTTCTTCATAAAAATTTAACAATCGATAAAGTATCAAAGAACATCTCAATCAATCTCAACGCACACAAATAACAAATCAAGTTTATCAAAATTGTCATCCTTTCTATTTTATTTAATAAAGCACATGTTATTGAAATACACATCTTAATATCTGGTTCACTAATGATCAACTAATCTAGTGTTATATATGCCAGGATAGCACATCTTCAGTCGGAAAAAAACATTGATTTTAAAAAGGTCAATAGCTGTCCATTTGAATACTTTATCTCCTTAGTGATATAATTGATGGAAAATCGTTGACAACAGTCAATAAAAATATTATTATTGGAAATTTTGCAAATTTAAATCGAATATTTATTTAAATGGGTTTATTTTATTTAAATATAAAACAATATAAATCTAATCGTGATAAAATACAATATAAAATGTAAAAATCTTGAATCCGTTTTACCTACACTAACAGCGTTTATTTAAGATTTTATCAGGAATTAATGATAATATCTGTGCAAACTCTATAATAAAGTTGAATGTTATAAAATATATCCAATCATGATCTTTTAAATACCTTCACATACACTGTATTTTCAGAATATTATGTTTGATTTGATTTTACTAGAAATGTATTACATTCTGAAATTTAAAAACTCGATTTTTTATATTATTTAGGTATTAATTCCTCAGTTCTAAATAACAACAGCTGTGCTCGGACAACAAAATCGTCTATCTTCGTTTATCTATCAGTTTCCATTTTGAGATAAAAATCTTTGTCGATGATCTCATTTTTAGAAAATTTATAAGTATAATATTTACTGCATTGATATAAACCAAATCGTTGTTTCTGAAATTCTTTGCATTGAGGTGGAATCATTTTATATGAAAATATTACACAGTTAAAAATAAAATTCTCATCTTTATTCTGAAAAATAAACAAAAATTATGTTATAAAAAAATGATAAAACTATAAATTAAGAATTTAATGAGTTAATATTACATCTTTTAAATTTAAAATATTTATGAATAAAAAATCAACAATTATCGATGCATAATTAGAAATACGTTAAAATATTCATATATCCTAGATAAAAAAAATATATCGATACACAAATCTAAGTTGTTAAATTATTTATGGTAAAGTATATTTTTAAATTTTCTTTTCAAGATAATAAAAAGATTTCAATAGATGACATTTACGAGTAAATATGCATTTTAATTAAAAAATGTAAATTTATTCATTTGAATTTCAGTGCATTATTTTCAGAATTTCCTTAAATATATTATACATCTCTGAGATGTATATATTTAACAAATTAAAAAATATTATTTTGATAAATATGATGATTTTTTAATATAAATTGAATTTAGTTTTGATTATTTTTGTTTAACATAGGAATGAAGAAATTAATAAATTTCTAATCAATTAAATCTTTTCATCCATTTTCTTGTATTTAAATATGTTTTATGTTCTCCGTCATCTTTTCAGTTAACTGTTAATAGATGATTTTTTTTCTTAAATATCTTATAGTATACGATTGATATTGAAATTGATTTTTATTTAAATGAAAGAAAATAAATATGTAACATTTGTAACACAAAATATTTAAACTTATAATGAAATTATTTTTCAATCACATTGAAAATTTAATGTCAATACAATCGAATTTATCAATAAAAATGCTAAAATCGGTATCAAGTAAATTTCTAATAAAAATGCATAAAATCTATTTTTGTTAACATTCTCTCATTTAAGTGTTTAATATCTAACTTTTACATGAAAATATCTCCTTGATAAAAATATAAAAGAAAAATTTCGTCCCGAGAAAATATGTATTTGCAATCGAAAAATACTGACATTAGAATTAGCATTATCTGTTTTTATTTAATCTAAATTATTCAAAATGTATGCTGATTATAGATGTGTAAAATTCTTGCAATTTTATTAATCTGCTACTATTTGTGACAGGAACTCATATTAAATTGAGGTATGTGAAAAGAATCTCGAAGACATAAAAGCCTAATGGTTAACTATCTATAATTTGGAAAGTTTTGTTGGAACTATTATAAAATGTATATAAAAATAGAAGACGATTTAATTATAAAAATTTTAGAGCCGTATTTTTCCATCCAACTATAAAAACATTTATTTTACTATTTAACAAATTATAGGAAACATTCTTAACACACCTTATTTTATTTCTTTAATTTTCAACCTTGTAAAATTTGTGTATCTTTATAAAATCTCAATCAATCAAATTTGATAAAACTTACCAATTAATCATTCAAATAATATATTTTTCCTAAAACTCTCTTAAGTTTCATATATATTTGATTCAAAAAACATCTTTTGATATTCATACCAACATATTGAAATTTCAGCTATTAGTTATATTATTTAATTTTAAATTATCTTCTACGTTGCAAATAATTGATAAATAAATATATTTTAATCGTATCTGAATATAAATGGAAAAAAAAACATTTTTTCAGCATTTTTAAAATTAAAAATAATTCAATTAAAATTTTTGTGATGCGAGTACTACTTTGATATTAAATGCGTATGGTTTTAACTGTCTAAATCAATGTTACATTTAGAGATTAACAGAATACATTTAAAATCCTATTTTTTGTGTCGATAAAAAATAAGTTTTGATGTGTGTTATGAATTTTTTGTAAAATATATTAAAATTATATCTTAATTTCTTCCGGAATATTTCAATACATAACGATGAAAATTTGATAAAGTAGGTAAGTTGTAATGTTTCATCTGTTTCAATATTTTTAACGGTGAATGTTTAAAAGATCCTATTATTATCTAAAATTAAATTTTTATGTTGAAAATTAAAATTAACTTATCATAACTTAAAACTATCATGATGTAAATATTAATCATAAATAAACATTTTGGACAAACTTTCTTAAATTTAGAAATCAGATCATTATTAATATGTTTAATTTAAAATTTCATACTATTAATTATATATGAATTAAATATGGTTAAATCTTTATGATAAATAAAATATTTCATTGGAAACCAATCTAATATGAATTCTACACTGAAAATATAAAAAAATAACAAACTTTTTTTAAAAAGATTATAATTTTTCTGTTTTTATATTCAATTTATATTTGAAAATATTGCATGTAATTTTAGTTGAATAAATTTTTGATTCCATGAAAACACGGTATTGCGGACGTTGATGTTTTAAAAATTTTGGTTATTTTATTAATTAAACAACGAAATATCCGTGATAAAAATTAATTTGCTTTTTCTTAAATGATTCATTTAAAAAATATTTATTTCAATTTTTTGAACCGTTTTTTTTTGTAAAATGGATGAATTCATCGATAAAATCACCAATTAAATACAAAACCAATATAATATCAGTTGATGCCAAATAAAGTTTATGTATGTCCTTTAAAAGTTTATTTTTTAATTTAGATGTTAAAAATAAATATACTTCTTTTTATTTATTCAACTATATTATGCGATAAAAAGATTAGGACAAACAATATACATCAGCAAAATAACGAATTATTATATTCGTTACAAATCAGTATATTTTATCAATTTTTAATTGATTATTTTTCTTACAGAAGTTTTCAATTTATTAGTTTAAATTAAAAAACCAGTTACTATGAAAATTAACTAAAATTATTCTTATTTGTCAACCTGATATTAAAATAACACTTAACAGGATCATTTTAAATATAATAAAAACATAAATTCTAATTTTAACTACATTTAAAAAATATAAATTTTTCTATTTTTTTAATGTGAAATAAACCTAAAAAGGTTTTTTGAAATAAGAACTTAATCAATAAGTCATCCTACTAAACATAAAACCTTTTATAATATAAAACATTGAGAGTTTAATATTGTGTTACGATATAATTCTCATACCTTTGATGGAAGGGGATTTATACTTAACTAGAAAATTAATATTTTTATAATTTAGTGAAAAGCTTATTCATTAGCTTGAAATAATGATATTTTTGTTATTTATCGACATTAAAATCTATTATATGCAATTTATATTTAAAATTATCAGACCTTCAAATACTATCATTGAAATTTAATTTATTTTTTAAAAGATTATTATCTACTTTATAAAAATGAGTAAAATTAATATTTAAATTAAAACGTAAACTAAAAGGTAAAATAAACAGTAGCTAATGTTAAAAAATAATCAAATAACAAAATTTATGTGAGTGTTTTTACACTCGTAGTTTTCTCATTTTAATGTCATTAAATAATTTATTAAATTTAAAAGGCTAAACGAATTTAAAAGATTATTTTATAAATTTTATTATTTACGTTAATGCATATTCTAAAATATTTTTATTTAACGTATCTTTGAAATATGTATGAATATTTTAAACCGTATTTTTAAAAAATATTTAAGTTTTTAACTTTAATAACAAAAAATATTTATACTAAGCTTCGTTATTTTAGAGTGAAAATTACGATAGATTATTTTAACGTTTTTAAATGAATTTGCGAAATAGCTTCAAAAAATTAAAAAGAAAGATTTTTAAAATTACGGTATACATTCAATACAACAGTTCATTCTTGAATTCTATTTTAATTTTTAATATTATATTTAAAATATAGATATAGATGGTTGAAAGCATAAATCAAGAGGAATAACTTTCTATCCATAAACGAATAGTTATTTAGTCTTAAAACGGAATTTGAATTTTATAATTGACATAAAAAAATTATTTTGCACTATTTGAAGTAAAAATTAAATAGTTATAAACTAATGATAGCCAAAAAGGGAAACTCTTTAAGGAAAATGAGACGTTTTGTTCAAAAGTATTTGAAAATTTGTTATTTTTCCCCATATATCAATTTTTAGAATGATTTGTAGAACTATGAATTTTAAACTCTTTTAAAAAGATAAGGATAATTTAATATATTCTTTCTGAGGATATAAAATTTAAAAAAAATATTAATACATGATCCATATATCGCGTTTTATCTGTTAAATTATTAAAAATTATAATTAACAATTTAAAATCTATCGTAAATAAGACTTTTTGAATGAATAAATTTATCTACATAAAATATTTAATAAAGTACTTCAATTCTATTTTAATTGAATTTATACAATAAAACATATTTTTACTTTCTGAATTATTAATTTTAAAATATGTTTTGCAATATTTTTATTCAAAGATTTGTGATTATATATCGATTATTAAAGAATATTTTTTACCCTCATGACATTAATTATAAATATGAGATGGAAAGTATCTTTTAATAGATATTTTAATGGTTTGTATCTTTATGTAAAAAATTTTTGATAAATATGGTACGATCTAGAAATTCGTCTGTTACTCTGAATAAACAAAACGGATTTATCAACATTAAAAATTTATTTAAAGCATACGTACTACTTTATGAATATAAAAACTTTTTTTCAATATTATTTAAAAAATTAACAATGATTGATTTCAGAATTATCATTTAATGTCATGACTAAAATTTAAATAAATCAAAAACATCTGAAGGTTTTCATTACTTTTGAAAATTTTATAAAAAATTGAAATATTATCTCATACTTCTGTTGTTTATATTAGTTTTGCTAAAATGAAAGAAATACTTTTAAGTTTTAATTGAGTTAATTCAAACCCAAATTCCAAAATGTTTCTTGTTTTTTAACACCTTTATAATTCATGTTTTATCGAAGGATAATTTTTAACATTGTTAATATTTCTTGTGATAAAACAAATAAGAAAATAAAACGATATTGTAAACGTAAAAATTTTAAATAATTTAACATTTGAATAAAAGCAAAAATATAAAATAAATTTTTTTGATTCATCATACAATTATTTTTTATTGTAAACAAGAGTACATTTGGTCGGATGACATTGAATCATATAGAAGTGGAATGAAAAAATCAGTTTACATAATAAATAATCAGATAAAATTGACAATCAAGTTTAACTATAAACGTCTAAAACTGTAATCAACAATTTGAAAAATGTACAATATTCAAGAAATTAAATTTAAAATTTTAAAGAGTATCTTGAGATTTTATTCTGAACATGTAGTTTCATTATGGTGTATCGTTTTCTAATAAATAGTGGCCTATCAGAAATACCCTTTAAAAATGCAGCTATTTCATCTGAATATCCTTTTTGAGTCTCTTTACGACGGTCAATTGTGTTTCGGATAATGACATTGAAAAATTCTCTGTCGTGTGTAATGTCAACCTTCAGCAGAGTTCTTCCTTCATGCAACTCAATCAGAAGCAGTATTTAAAATTCTTGAAGGCCTATTTCTAGAAAACTGAACGACAGTAATGCTCCAACATTCTGCTCGCCCTCAGACATAAATAAATGTTTTTCAAAAAAGATTTAAGCTTAGGATCAGACATTATTTCAGCTTATGTAAAATAAGCATCAAGAACATCTGATGAAATAGCCATATCTAAGCAGTCATTTAACTAATAATGCCTTGTAAGTTTTCACAATTATTTTTCAATTTTCCTTGAGATTTAATTCACTTTAAGAATTATCGTTTAACCGAATTTAAAATAACAACTCAATAAATTTATGTTACGATATACCTCTCGTGGTTAAAATATTTCTTGAATCTCAAAATCTGGATGTATATCTCAGGGATGGTCAAAAGAACAATTCTTTTTTTTCATCTTATACGATCGTATATGGCTTTTAAATGGTTTGTAAAAGGCAGTAAATTGGAGCAATATTCATGCCCAGTACGAATTTAAAACAAATACTATATATATGAACAAGTATCTAGGATTGCAACTTCAATGCCTTGTCTTTTATCTTAATATTTAGTTTTGCTTAATCCATTCAAATACTCGTTATTCTCATTAAAATCAGTTGAAAATGCCTGATCCAGAATCAAGTTAAATCATTTGCTTTTAGGATAAATTTTAAGTCTATTAGAAGCATCAAAAATGATTTCGATGACTCAATCTGATGCTTTTAACGATTATAGGTGCAATGTCCACAAAATAAACATTTTATTTAAAACTGGCTATGAATGCACTTTGCTAAAATTTTGTACCGAAAAGGCCCTCTAAGGCAACATTTTCGTTCAATTTAGAGCCACCATGTTGCTGAAAAATGTTTTTATTGTTATCTTTGCGATTGTGTGTAAAATCATAGTCGACCAAAATTTCCTGGTTTTGGTTGTTGTAAGAGGTCTGACATTTGTTGTGTTTGTATTATTGTAAGGCCATTAAATGTTTCTATTAGGAGATTATGTATTCGTTAAAAATCCTTTTTTTCTTGTGTTACACCGACATTTGTCCATTTTGACGTTTTTCCAAATTTATTTGATTGTCAATTATTGAGATATAACTTTTATCTGTGAATTAATATTTTTTTAAATTAAATGCAATTGTTAATCCGTAGCTATGAACTAAAATTCGGGAATAATGTTAACTATTTTTTGTTAAATCACGAAGGTTATAGAATACTTCAATAAAGTATTACAACTTATCTTTTGATATTTAACGATCACCCGTGATTGAGGATATTTTAATTAATTGTGTTAAACTGAAGTTTTTTTTGCATGTATAAACGGTGTAAAATCAGTTAAGTAAAGAACAGTTTGTAACTTTCAATAGAGCAAATTAAAATAATTTGAATAAACTCAACAAAAATATACGTTATTGGAAACTTTTATGTTCCCATTATTGTAATAAATTCTATGAACTTAACCTATTTGATGATATTTTTAATTAAATATTCTAATTCAACTTATATTATTGTAAACTGTTATTGAGACCATTTTTGTTAGTATAGATGCAAACCATAATAAAATTAGTTTTGGAATTTAATTGATAAGAAAATTCAAAATTACAGCAGAATTGAGAAATAAATTTTTTAAGTAATATCTAAGAGTGTGATTAATGTTATAAATTTTAAGAAAAATTTCGAGTAATGATGGAATTACACTCAATCAAACCCAATTTCTTGAGTTTGTGATATTATGAAAAGAGCACCAGACATTGTCTAACTGTTTAAACAGATTCAAGGATTTGATAGTTATTATGAATATTTTAAATTTTATGAATGCTGTATTCACAGTTATATTGGCAAATAATCAAATTGAAAACTCGTGTTTTTTACAGATATTTCAAGAAAGCTGGTGCAAATATGGGGATAGTTTATACAGAGCGAAAAATAGAAAGGAAAAAATTGTTCTTTCCAAGATCAAAAAAATGGGAGGTGATCTTTAAAAGTTCATTTAAAGTATTAAAATATTAGTAGGGCATGAAATGAAATGTTATCCAATGTTTTCAACATTTATTACTTCTGCAATGTGTCTAAATATAAACTTTATTTCTCTAGTAAATTCATTCAAGCTAACGAATATCGGAAGGAATTTATTTCGCGCCACTTTTTAGGAAGTAAATAGAGAGGGATTAACTTTTCAAAATTATCTTTGGAAAAGCTAATAAGTGTCTTACAGCCTTGAATATTTTTGGTAAAGTAAGTTTTATCTATTCTAATTTTCGTTATTTTAAATGCAACCAAATCGTTTATATTTAGAAGTATCAGTCGTTTAATTACTCATTGTAAAAAAATTTCGTTAAACGGTTTAAAATTAAAAAGACAATGAAAGTTGAGTGTTCAAATATAAATTTGTGTTTCAATACTTATCTGAGCTGTTTATTCTTTGTTACATAGGGTGATATTGTGATTACGCTAAATAGGTTAACAACTTAAGGATGTTATTAATTATGCGTATATTAGCCCATAAGCTGTTTTTTAAATTTTTCGGTTTTTATCTTGCACAATGGTCATACAATAAACTCGAGGTGTTGCATAAAATAAATTTCGTGCAATATCATATATTTTTTGTTAATTTCTTCACTATTATCCCCATTCAATCGACTTTTACAGTGATAGATTAAAACTGGATAATATTGATAAAAATGTTGCAAAATATATACGGAAGATAATGATTTCATCACTTCGATATTTTGTCAAGAGAAAAGTTCAGATCTAATAGTAGGAGACAACGTTTGTGGGAAAATTACTAGTATTTATCTCTAATTACACTTTGAAATACCGTAGCTAAACCTATGATAATACATAAGGTGTTTAATATTTTGAGTTTAATATTAGAAAAGCAAAATCTACCTTTCATCAGAGAGAAATAAATGGCAATTCTTTTGCGAAAGAAAATTTGAGAATATTAGCAATCAACAATATCAAGATAAACTAATCTGATAAGATATCATTGAATACCTACTGTTCCTCAAATACTGTTTTGGTAAATCCATTATCAGCGACATTTAATAATGTGTAGATTTTTAAGTGCTTGTATAAAATAACATTTAATAAGACATATAAATTACACGTATGGAAAAATTATCGTGATTTTTTGGACTGACATAATTTATCTTATCTTTTATGTTGGCCACTGAAAATTATAATGTTTAGTCACTAATTGAGATCACAAATAAATTTAATTTATAACTGATAGGGTTCATTTCAATTAAAAACAATGTTATTCCACTTTGATTGCTAATTTTACAACTCAGAGACGCTTGGAACATTTTTTAGAAATATATAAGAAAATTTTATCCTGTTCATATATTTTAACATGAAAATAACTTTTAAATCAATTATACAGCAGTCTAACAATATCTGAATGTTTTAAAGCTTTTTGAGAGAATATGAAAGTAAAATTAGAAAATTACAAAACATTTGTGTTTGAAACTTAATATTAAAAATTTTTAACGTCTAAGAAGAGAGTTTTAAAAGATAACTTATAGATACGTGATGTAATAAAATTTATCATACAACGTTATACAAGATGATACTTTGTTTATATTGTAAAGGTTAACTTTTTGTATCTAATTGCCGAAATTATTTAACTATTAAGGAACTTATTTTGTATGTTTGAAGAAAAATGAAAGTAATGGCTATCTTATCAGACTTGCAAAATAAGCGGTTAAGGAATATTTTAATGATACCACATGTTTGCCATTATTGTGTTTTACTGACACCCGTTCTGTGTTTATTATAGTTAAATTAGATCAGCTTATGGAGCTATTTTATTTTGTAATATGTTGATGGATTTAATGGTAATTCTCATGAGAGGTATGATATTATATAGAGCTAAAAAATCTATGAGACCAAAAAGTAACTTCTGTTGTTAGTATGATCAATAAAGATGATATTACAATAATTATAACGAAAAAATTATTTTTTGAAAATAAATTTTAACATGTAGGCTTGAATATCACCTAAAATTCAAATTTGACCGAGTTTTTTGGAGATGAGTCGTTTATAATGCCTATTTATCTTAAGAAAATCTATTTCTTGACCAAAATATTCATGTAAGCATTCAGAAAACGCTTATAACTTGATAAGTCGAGAATAAGAATAGCAGAGAATAAATTGTTTAGAAATTTTACATTTTTTTCATCTGTTAAAACGACTAGTTCTTATCGTTAAATTCATAAAGTTACATTTCAACAACATAGTATTTTGTTTTGAGAAAATATCTTCTGTTGTTTATGGAGTCATTGAAAATAAATATTAAATGATTTTTTGAGCTTCGAAGAATAACCTAATTTATTTATGATGCATTCGTTAAATTTGCATATTTGTATTCATGAAATTTATTTCCTTGAAAGACAATTTATGCATGAAACAGAATACGATGGACGTAAGCTTCAAATATTTCAAAATTAGTGTTAATCAGTTTTTAATTACTGTAAGAAACGGTGAAAATAAAGGCCATCAAGCAAGTTAAAAGTCGAGTTTTTCATTATAGTGATTTTTAATGAATATTTCTGTGCCAATACTAATTATTTATACAGAAAAAATATTTATATAATGGGATGTAATAAAATATGTTAACGATAATTTTTCTTATTAATCCATTGAATTCGAAGTTTTCATCTTTTTTATATTAAATTAATATCATATTACACTGAAAGCCTTTAAAATTCATAAGCAATAATAAAAAATCTTTAAATACAAACTTATCTTCCATATTTGCTATGTCCAAGGAATTATTATTAATTTTACTACTCCAAGCCATCAGTAATCTAAGAAATGATATTAGCGTTTGATGACACTGTCGTCAACGTATTGATAAAAATTGTGAAAAATTATTTCTTTCTCTGTTTTACAGAATATTAATTTTCAGTCACAATTCGACATCAATTACTCCTTAAAATGCTTTATTTGATTTAGATATTTAACTGCCTATTTACGTAAATGTTATATTTACATCTGAATAATCTCCATTTTTCTCGAATAACGATTTCAATTGATAAAAGAACTATCTAATTTTTATTGCATCGTGAAAAATCACAGAATTATAATTTTGAAAGCAGAAGATAAAATTATGACGAAGAAGAATACGTTTTGAAAACAAATTAATTGTATCCTATCCAAATGAAAAAAATCAAATTATTTTTGAAGTGTTCTTTATCATGATTATAAGAACAATTTTAATGTTATATTAAAAGTTAAATTGAAAAATAATACATAATACCTTTCATATAAAACTCATTAAAAATTTATAATGCAGTGTAAATCCTTTAAAATTAAGAAAAGTAATTAACGTAAATAAAGATGGAATATTGAAAATCGTTCATTATTTTTTCTCAAAAGATTAAAAATAAACACTGAAAAGATTGCCGAAAAAAGTGGTTTAAATCATTCGATAAAAGAATTTTATGAATAGATGATTATGTTTTTAACTGTTGTTGCAAATACCGATATGCACTATTTTGCTAAAACATGAATTTGTAACAAATATTATTTTTTGATAAATATACTGAATCAAAATATTCGGTAATTTTATTTATTAAACAATTAAAATAATCTAATTTTTATTATATGACAAGAAGTAAAGATAATTCTTAACATAAAAATTGAAGAATATGCTTTAATATTAAATAGAATTCTGTATACCTATGTTTTTTTTTAATTATTATTTCAAAGTTTTTTTCAAATTAAGATACATTTAATTGAGTTAAGTGAAGGGTTGAATGCATTAAATTTTTTAATCAAATGAAATCACTTGAATTTTTATTCCTACAAAAGAATGTAAGATTTATATAACCGTGTGGCTATTTCCTCACGAAAATTTATTAAATATATAAATAATGTTAACATGAAAATGGCGCATGTGGATATTCAAATTCTAAGAAACGACTATATTAATCATAAAATATTCAAGATAAATAATATATTAGCAAATTATTTTAATTTACAAGATATTAAATATGATATATACGGCATGAAATTAAAAAAATTTAAGTATTATTCTTGAAATCAACTCCTCAGGAAATATATCAAAATTAAGTTAAATTTTCTCAATATGCTGTCAATGGTAGAAGTAACTTTCGTAAATTTATAAATTATAAAATATATTGTTTAAAATGTTTTATTCAAATTTTAATACAACTGAATTTGATGAAAACCTAATTCAAAAGTGATGAACTCTGCTCAGTGGGTTATCAATTTATCGATTTCAAATGAGGCATAAAAAAGTAATTTTTGCTAAAATTATTAACCTAATAAGAATTCGTAAAAATTTTTTGATATAGTTATAAACTGATAGAAAAAGTTAAGATTTTTCAAGAAAATGTCAATTTCATATAAGATGTCGAACATATGCAAAACATAACATACTCGAACCAGTCCAGCGGAAGTAAAGTTGATTAAATTTGCTGAAGAAAGGGTGCACATTTCTGTTGGTAAAATATCCCACAGGAGGATTCAGAGCCTATTACCACATAATGGTACCAAACGTCAAAATAGTAATGAAAAGAGTATAAAGATATGGTGTATTCATGCCTGAATTAAATTCAAAGTAAGTCATGAAAGGTTTTTCTGATCCTTACTCAAAAAAAGTATAATTTAAATTAAAATAAAAATTGATATTCACGAAATTTTTAAATTTAAGTTAATATTTTTTCTTAAAAGAAGTATTGATGCGTTAAATCATCAAAATATTTTTTTAACTTAAAATTTTAAATTATGGTTTGTGTAACTCAGTTATAAATCAATATTTTTTGAATTCGTTGGGAAATTTTGAATTAAAACACTGTCTCAACGATTTATTGATAATTTAAATTTGACTATATTCATATATAATTTTAATTTACATGAATTTATTGTTATATTTATTATAATTACTATTCATTCATTTAAAGTTTATTTGATATTTTTATAATAACCAAAAGTATTTTTATTTCTAAAAATCTATTAAAAATATTTGTATAAATGGTTATTATAAATTTAAATGTATTTACATAACCAATTTTTGAACGATTAAAAATTAAAATTATCAACAATATTTAATAACAAAAGGTGCCCTACTGCAAGTCGCATAAAGATGACATTTAAAGATTTTAAACCAGATTGACAACTTAATCAATGAAATGGCGGTCTATAGAAATGCCACGTGTTGGTACTTAAACCAGTTGATTTCAAACTCATGTTTTAGCATTTATTAATAAGCTATGAAATCAAATCAGTCCCAAGATAGGGAGGTTGAAGAAAATACTATGTAGTGTAATAAAAAAACAACCGTGGATTGTTACAATGTCAAAACCAAACATATTCACCTCTATTCAGATTCAAAACCCTGATAGCTAGCGAATTTCACGTCCGTCATGGAATTATATGACAAAGAATTCGAACATCTTAAAAAGATCAAGACCAATACGATCACCATTCAATTGCTTTTCTATCCTTTTTCATAGGATATAGATCCTGCCAACCCAATCATTTGATCTCTTTTTAAGGCCAATTCTAAGAAAAAATATCATCATTCATAAGAGTAACAGACATTTAGTACTCAGAAGCCTTAGAAAATACTCTATGTTATAGGGAGAATTACAAGAATCCACGAATGTAATCAATGGGAGAAAATAAATCTTTTTAAGATACAGCCATCATTAACTCACGAGTTGTCAGCTATATCTTTGAAAGATATCAGATCTCAAATAGACTCTAACAGTTTAATAATCTGCTGGAAATGTGGTTATAATTATCATCCTACTAAAGTATGGGGAGGGCAGGGTATATGTCTGAGATGCAATCTGAATAAACCACATCGATTTCGTTTAGGAACTCTTATACAACCATATGTTCAGCTAATCTCACTGTTATTTGTCTTCCTTTCACTCTTTAGGCTTCTAAGCCATATTATGAGTAGATTGCTTTAATCTAAAATATAGTGTAAGTATTGAAAGAGAGTGGTGTTGTGCCCGTATTTTTAATGACGTCGTGGCTCCAAAATAAAATTTTTTAGATGTTCGAGAAGAAAATATATCTATAAGGGGAAACAATTCATTCTATAGACTCCACAATTGAGAATTTACATAAAATGGCATGATGCTGTCTTAAAAAATCTATTTTTCGAGTCTTCGTCTTTCAAAATGATCATGAGTTGAGATTTCATCAAATAAGTTAATCCTTTAATTTAACAAAGAAAAAATTATTTTTGTACCAAACAAAACACTAAAGAATTTCAATCAGTCCGAATTTTGTCGAGGCGAACGTTCTTGTGTTTCTGATAGGTTTAAAAGTTTTTTGTTGGTCAGAAGTATACCATCGAAGCTCAAGCATCGTTAAAAATCTGATTAACACTGGCGATCTCTCTCCCACCGAATGTTTACATTATCGATTTTCAATGCATGAAAATCAAGATTTAAAACAAATGATTTCAGAAATGTTGATAAATAACGTCATAAGTCTTATTCTAAGCTCTTAGTGCATTCTTATAACCCTCGTCGATAAAAAAGATGTGCGAGGACAATAGAAAAGTAAATAAAATTTAAAAGATATATAAATTTTCGATTATATTAATTGATCAATTACTAGATAGATTCACAGAGATTAAATTTTTATCTGTTTTTGCTTCATGAAAAATTATTGGCCTTTTGAAATCTTAGAAAGTAACCAAGAAAAAATCAGCGTTCTCTTCTGGGTCGAGATAGCAACTTACGAGTTCAATGTGTTCCAATTCGACTTATTAAATGCTACCCTCCACCATTACATCTTATGAAAAATATCATTGGAGATTCTTGTTAAGCAGCTGCATATCTATCGGATCTCATCATGTTTTCTTCTGACCTTGCAACTCATTCCTGGCCACCTAAAAATATCTTTTAAAAATTCCTAAGCTGGCTTCAAATCAAAAATAGAAAAATGAAAATTATCAGAAACCAGCATAAAATATTTTGGTAATAAAATTTCATGGGATAAAATGACTGCCGACCATTAAAATATTGAACTATTCTTGAATGAGCAAGTCCTAAAGGCGTTAAAGGATTGTAATATTTATCTGGGAAATGTAAAAGAAATGAGGTTAAAAGAAAAAATTTGAATTTGGTTGCGTAAATTTATTTTGTTTTATTTTGTTTAAAAATGTACCATTTAACTCCAACCATAAATGCCAAGCGTCATTTGAATTCCTCAAAACAAAAATCTCTGAAATAACCGAGGCATACTTACAAAATCTTAAATCCCATTCACTAATTGCTACAGAAGTTTCATATCACGTGAAATGAATAGATCTTTCAAGATTATTAATGTAAATGAACATCTTATTTCTTCGTTGTGTGAAAACAATATAAGACTACTTAAAGTTGCTATTCCGATTCAGATTAAGAGTATTTTGTAATTGTTGCCTCAATGAGAAAATTCAGTTTAATATCTATTTGTTAAAGACATTTATTCTGAACACTTACCATAATCTACCTACACTCATGTAAACAGGCTGAGGATATTCAAGGTAAAATAGCAAGCTCGATCCTTGAACTGCAAGAATATTCCTTTGACATAAAATACAATTCAACATCAGGAAAAACGATTGCAGGTAGATTATCTGGCTCATTATTCGCCTGGCCATTTCAAAAATTATTTGATCTCATAGTTTAACTGGCCAGAAACACAGAAATCATTTTGATAAGAAAATTGTTTAGATCAAATGTCTATCGATGAAAAAATTCATCAAAGTCGATGTTTTATATCTATTGATCTCAATTCAAATAAAACTATTCTTTTTTTGAAGATGATTAAAAATATTTTCTGTCTCAGTTGTTTCAAAATATCCCAGGAAAATATTTTCCATTTAGCTCATGAGGCCTTTCATCCAACCTATGATTCTATTAAACGAAAAGTTTTTTTTCAAAATGGGCCTATAGGCTAGGAATGAGAAACAATATCTCAAATTGTATTCTTAGATGTGAAAGACGCAGTCTAAACAAAACAAAATTTTACTCTTAAATACTTTCTGAAACCAATGTTTACCAAACATGACTCTCATTTCTGGAAAATTGATATTATGAACCTAGTTTTTGCACATCTACTGGCAAGAAATATACCAGAATATTTGTTTGTAATTATACAGAATGTTTAAAAAAAGCGCTTCCGATCCAAACTATGACTAAGACTTCTGAAACCTTGATAGAATGAAAGATATCCAGATTCGGCATTTTAATGAGAATTCACAACGACCATGAAACCATGTTTTAATATGAAATTTTCAAGATAGTTCTCAAGAGATAAGAAATCATTAATCATGATCGACACTAAATCACCAGTTCATGAACTGTTTAATCTTGAGATAAATACTAAGACAACAGAAATTCTGAGAAATCACAAGAAAAATAAACGAGCTGGATGACCAAGTTCCATTTAGTCATTATCGCAGTCCAATCAACTGTAATTAGGTTAGCCAGATTTACGCAAACGTATTTAATGTTCATTTTAAGTTTCAGATCATTGTAATACGTGGAACTAAAATATAATACAGTCATTTCAGAAACGAAAAAGCTCTACTTTATTACTAATATATTTAAAACATCAAAAATACACAAAAATAATTGTGAGCTTAAGAAAACAAAAAAACTCAAGTTGAACAACAACCAGAAACATTGTCAATTTTGCAAAAAATTTTTCGATTTCAGATACCCAATCAGTGATCAAATGTTAAAAATCAAAGAAATAATAGATTTGAGTCAATATTCAACGATACTTACAGAATCTTTATTTTGATCTATCCACGTTACAATATCGAAAATAAAAATCACACTGAAAATTCACGAAATTTACCATGACATATTGTATACATTTAGCGCAAAAATGCACAAAACAACAACTTCGACTCTGTTAGATTGGGAATTTAGCTGAAAAGAAATATCTAAGTGGTTTAAAAAGGATGCTTATTGTATATCAACGAAATACTTAGCATCGATATTTCTAATTTTTTAAAAATTCAAACTTTTATTTCTAACATATTAGGATATAATATTTTGATAAAATTATTAATTCTATTAAACTTTTAATTTCTTTGATAATAAATTATTCTATATATAAATTCTTATAAAACAGAATATTATAAAAATATATTTATCACCAATTGATTGATAATATTTTGGAAAAAATTCATATCATACGCATAATTAAACATTAATAATAGATAATATGACATATCATAACAATGTGTATCTTTGTTAACACCATATGATTTGTCGAGATTGAAATTAACTTAAAAGATAATTTAATTTTAAAATTATTAAATTAATTCAAACAATTTGACATTCAAGAATTTTTCATCGTAGCATAAATATTTCTGTATAAATTCAAAAACGAAAACTACTCTCCATGAGAAAATGATGGAAATTCTCAAATAATCATCGAATGTAACTTTTTAAATAAAAAAATTTGACATTTATGCTAAAAATACATTAAATAAGATATTTTAATGTTTTAAAGAAAAACAAAAATTTCGTTCACACAAAAGTTATATTTATTTTTCATAATCACGTTTGAAATTTTCAATTTAATTTTCCGCATACTTCATCTTTATTCAACGTCATAACTCGTTGATTATAATCCTTCTTTATCTTTATGACAAGTTTAGCGCACTATGTATTTTGTATTTGAAAAACTTTTGATGCATCGTTTTTATACATTTCTAAACAACTTTTTTTTAAAGTTTGCAAAATAAATTTTTGGAAACCTTTAGATTCTGAAAAACGACTTTGAATATAAGTTACAAAATGCTAAATGAAAGCAAAATATTGTACTTTACACTCTCTGGATTTACTTTTACTGATCGAAAGAGATCGTTCATTTTTAATCGATAGAAGCTTGAATGATTGTGAAAAACCTAAAAAATTTTTTTATTATATTTACAAACTAAATTGATTATATTTTTCGAATATTTAAAATATTTTTAAATTACTGTCTTAATACTCACGTGATTTGATTTCGTTATTTCGATAAGCATTAAATATCTTAATTTGTAAAAGTATAATTACTGTAATGTTGCAATTATCATTGAGTGAATCAACAAAACATAAAATTGGAAAGGCTAAAATATAAGTAGAATAATTAGACTTAAAATTATGATAACTCAATAAAATATATATGTTTTATGAAAGTAAAATTATGTCATTTTATCTGTATTACCTAATAAACTGAAAATTAATTGACTAGTAGCCATTGAAACACAAAATATATGTTCGTTCTGCGCAGTATTAAACCGTTTTGTCTGATGAATATTAAATTAGTATAAAATAGGAAATTTTTAAAATCATTGAATTTATTTTAATACCAATGATTGTATAAAAAGATAACGAAAATTCAACATTTAAACTTATTATATACGAAAAACATAGGAAGAATTATGTTTAAATATTGATAAAATCAACGTTTACACATTTTCTATAGATTTCAATGATCCGATAAATTTACATAAACTATTAGTTTAATAAAGATTTAATTTTTCGTCAAACTGTGAAACCATAGAAACCGCGCATTTGCTAAATAATGGAAATATATTTTAATTAAACGAATATTTAATCCAACAAAATTTTAACAACTAGAATTGAAATTAATACGCATAGTTTTTCATGAACCGTATGATATGTATGCACTTTTTATTCAAAGTCTTTTGATGAATTAGTATAATACGTTTTAAATTTTTTTTTGAAATTAGATAAAATAAAATATTTGATAAATAAACCTTATTATCCCTAATTCGATTTATTATAATTTAATAGCTTATGTAAATATTTATAGATTAACCGTAGATCAAACAGTTGTCAAAAAAACAGAAAATTCTATTTTAATGATGGAAAGTTTAATTATTTTATCTTCAGCTATGAAAAATTCTTGACAAAATAATTATTATGAATAAAATATTAACAGAAATTCAAAAATTTCAATCAGAAAATATAGTAGTATTATTTTGTTTTTTTGACTTTGAAAAAATATATATAAATTTATAGTCTTATTTGAAGTTTAGAATTACAATATTTAGAAATTTTTTACAAATGAAAAGAAGATTGTAATTAATTTACACAAATTTAATGTCAATATCAGTTTCAAAATATTCGAATTTTTTAAGTATATAAAACCTTCTATAATAAATTCAACGTTTTAAAGCTAATGATCAAAATCGTTAAAAATTAAATATATAGATTAAAAGTTTCACAATTTTTAAACCACGATATTTGCTAATTTTTTAATTTATATTCGTTCTAAACAAAGATTAAAAATTTATTCAACAATATTTATCATTATATGTTACATATTCGTGTTCAAAAAATGTATTGAATTTGATCTTTTGTTTATCGCATCATGATTGTAAGTTAATAATGTTGAAATTATTTTTAAATATAAATGTAATTTTATAAAAACATAAAAATGCGATAAAAGTATTAAAATTTGCCTTTGATGAGTATTTTGGATATTATCTATCTGTCTATGAACGTTTTTAAAGAGAATATCTGAAACAGTATTTAATAAAAGTGTATTGAAATAACTCCGTTTTTATAAGCCATATTAAACAAGTATTTGAATCTTAGAAGCCTAGATATACGGTATCTATTATTGTAAAGTCTTGTTTTGTAACAAAATATTTATATCTGTAAATCAAATAATCTAGAATATCTCACATAAACCCTTATACAAAAACCACAATCATTTTATTATTAAAAGAAAATTACTTTAAATTTTAATATATATTAAGTATATGTACAAAATTCATCTCAGTATTTGAACACAGAAATGAAGGGTATAATTTTTGGATAAAAATGATCTTTAAAATGATGTATTAAAATATCAGATAATTCAGGATGACACAATTGAATTATTATTGCTTGTATGAATAAATCAAGAAGATAATTCTTCATAAAAAGCTGTGATTTTAAACATTATATAGTTTAAATTGATATATAGAAGAAAAAGTATTGAAAACATTGTGCATGTGTATCTAAACATGTTTTTTTATTTCACGAAAAAATGGGAATTCACTTCATTTTTTAACTCACATGTGTTACTATTTTAAAAATTATGAAAAAATTTTCATATGTATTCATTCTCTAGATTTTTATCTATTATCAGGTAGATTTAATTTTAATTCAAAACACTAATCCTTTTTACGGAAAGAACGGTGTATCAGATTGAAATGATCATACATTGATCATTCTAGTAACATATGTACAATTTAGCAGGGCCGTTAATGGTAATAATTTTGTGAATGTTCCTATGAAAATATCATTCTTTAGGCGAAAAGCATTTAATTCATTTTCTATTGGAAAAAATTTTAATAATCTGTAATATTAACATTCTTCAAGATTCTGCGTGAATCTGGATTCAATATTAATATTTAAAATATTAATACTCATCTAGAATTAATTTATTTAAATAATTCTTATGATGATTAACTTTTATTAAATTAATTTAATTACCTTTCGATTGATAGCCTTTTTACAATTCAACAATAACTAAAGATAATGGTTTGAAATAAAAAGATTATTGTATATCAAATTAGGCTCTCCAAAATCAACATATCTAAATGAAGTGACCAAAAAATATTTTTGAGGGATTAAATTTTTTAAACTAATCGTTTTTCCTATTATTAGACAAATTAGAAGTATAAAGTGTTCATTTTCATTAATATTCAGTTAAATTTTATTATTATTATATATTATGATTTGGGAGCAGTAATTTTTCGAACTTCAGATCAAAGAAATCGGGCTAATTTGAATATCTGGTGATATTAACCTCTGGAATCGTCAACCACATTTATTCAAATTAATGAATCCTCGTTCTTTATAACTTAAAATATACAAAATAAGAAATTTTTACATTTGCCTCTAATATATCTTCTTACACTTATTTTACAAATTTCGTTTGAAGGTATTTATGATTCAATGTGAATAAACATTCTTGTTTCTCAAAAATAGTTGATGATAAATCTTATATGGTAATAAGTATAAATCCGAAAATTTTTCATTAAAAAAATCATTAATGAAGGTATCGCATTAAAATAATGAGTTTGGTATGATTGCGATATTTTATAAATCAGTTACAAATTAAGGATATGAGCATATTCTGTCATTTTTCTAAAAATCTATTGATATAAATGTAGTAACGTACGCCTCGATTTAAACGTGCTACAGCATTAATATGATTTTTTTAGAATCTTATTAAAATTTATATGTGAAGGCTCAGGAGTAGAGATTGAAATTACTTTGAAAAATTGATCCACTATATTTTACAAAAATTTATATTTTCTACATATATTTATTTTTAAAAATACATTTATCTCACTTGTTACATTAAAAAAAGTTTTATAAATGTTGAATTGCCATAAATTTAATGTCTAAGTTAAAAAATACCTTGATAACATGCTTAAGGACATTAATTTCACCGACATTTTAAAGCATTTAATTGTAAGTCTAAAACATATTTTAAATAAGAAATTATCTAAAACGTTTTTAAATGTATTTATGTTTGAATTAATATTTCATATGTCCATTTAATTTGGAAATGAAATATCATTTCTTTAACTTTGAAGATTGTTAATTTTATTACTTAATTTATTTTTAGGTTTCAATAATTTCGCGAGGTTCATCAGCTCTTTTGGATGACTAATTTTAATTTAATCGATGAATATCATTTTACATTTATATTTAAATAGCATATTCAGTATGTGAATTTATCTTTCTAAAATCGTATTTTTTTATTTTGTAAAGTATTTTGAACATACAAATATTCACACTTGATTATGTTAGTCTATTCAAATTTGAATATCCATATCATTCTTTTATTATTTTTATTTTTCTTTTGAAACCTTCACAATCTTCTGCAAAAATTACATATTATTAATTATTCAAATAATAACTTCAATATAATTCCTTCTGTGGAAGAGATTTATCATTTTAAAACGACCAAACAAATAAAATAATTATTATCCTATCTTTTAAGGTAATGCTTTATATATCAATTATCATATTAATTTTCATTAATATCCCAATTAAAAGTCTTTATAATCTATTTTTACTCTTATTCTGATCATTTTTATCATGCATTCGATCAGTAAATCAGAAAATTTTTTACTACTATCAAAAATCGATTTAAATATTCAATAAAAGATAAATGTTTTAACTCTTACATGACATGTAAAGTTATAAAAACTTAAAAAGATACTATTTCTAAAATACTTTTATATAGTAGTGTTTTTTAAAATTTACAAAAAATCTTATCCTTGACTTAATCATTTAAATAAATATAAATTTCAGAAACTATAATAATATTATCACACAAGCATTAAGTTTTGTGTCAAGCTGGAATTCAACTGAAAGTTATCTTATATTTATTCATATTAAAGAACTCATTCAATTTCATATCCTCGTAATAAATTATGCTCTTAGAATTTATTATTTCATAAATATAATTTTATCAATTTTATTGTAGAAAATTTCAAAAGTCACTTCTAAAACTAAAGGTTGAGGGCGAACAAATGATAAATAATTTAATCTTTTCGACGAATCATTAAATATCATATCAGTTATCGTATAAATTTATATATAAACAACATCCTAAATATATAACATGGTATAAAAATTTATGAACATTTTTTTCACCAGAAAGGTGTTTTATAGCCAAATTAATTGAATTTTAATTTTCGTAAAAAATTTATCTTGAGAATATATATCTTAACTTTTATTGACAGTTAAAATATCAATTGAAAGTTAACTGGAATTAAAATATTTCATATATAGTAGTGACTTTTTAAATAAAAAAAATAATTAATGACCATATAATAACGAATTTTACTTTTATGCCATTTAAAATTGATCTAAAATAAAAAAAACTTAAAAATCACTTCTTAACGAAATCTAAATATTCGTTTCAGTATTCTTCGAAACATCGTTTAACCATTTATACTAGAATTATGATCAAATATTCTTTCAGATGATTAATTTCTATTTTGTCTTTGAATAAATCAGAACATACTTTGAAAAAATCAATTAAAAATAATAGTAAGGAAAAATACAAAAGTTTAAACGAATTTTTTTCAGAAATTATTTATTGTAAATAAAATTATCTATGATCATATTATCAAAATCTTATGAACCCCAAAAATTATTCTTTGTGTTTCTTTATCTCTATTATATGTTTATTTTTAATTTTTTTTCAATAATTTGACGATCAGTAATAAAGGAGATGTTGATACTTGGTTCATTTTTACTTCATTATAAACATGAAGATAGATTTTTCTTAATCGCCAGTATAAATTTCAAAAGCCTCAAATATTATTAAAAGGCTTATATTTAAAACAACGGGATAAATGCATGGCTAACAATAAAAAAAAAATATAATGAAAATTATTTATGAATATTCTAATTTTACAAAACAGAATGAGAATATTTTAATTTAAAAAAAAATTTATTTAGATAGATTGCATTTTAGAATATTCCAATAATTTCAATTTTAAGGTTATTGACATATTCTGTGTCATTTTCTATTTTTATGTTTTTTTTATAAAAATTTTAAAGTGGGTATTTTAACAAAAAAAATGTTTCTTATATGGTTAAATCATGTTTTTATTGTCAATGATACCATCAAATTAGGTTAATTTTTATTCAATATAGTTTTTTATATTTGTATTAGATGTAGATGGATTGATTTTGAGAATGACTATTATCTAATAAATCAAATACTAAAGACGTTTTTTATTTTGTTTGTTTCATTTAATTTTATCATGTTTTTTATTTACTTTCCATTTTCCGATGAAGGCCTATAACTAAGCTTGAATGGTTCAAAAAAATCACACATTCATAAAAACCACAATTAGATCCCATATTTATATTCACATAAATTATTTATTCTTCTATCTATTTTTAATTTTATTTTTTGAATATACATTGACTTAAAATATTCAACGCGTCATGATTTAATATTTTATTCTCAATTAAATTTTAAAATAAACGATATTCATTCATTTATCTAAGGATATGATATGCAAGATAGTCAATTCTTCTAATTTATTTCTAACTTATATTTCGTAAATTAGTAATGTTCACGTCTTCATTTGTTGCTCATTACACTAGATGGTTTAATCTATCATCGCAATAAACATTTCAGACAAATGAATTCTTTTTTGTAGTGTTCAAACTATTCTTGAAATATTTACTTTCCTGATTTAAAATAAATGAAATTTAGAACAATGAATCTCATAATAAACCGATACCATAAATGACTTTCAAAATTACCTCCTTAAAAATATAGAATCATTAAAATTAAATATTTTCTGAAAAATCAGTTATATCGGCATAGATCTTCTGTTTCAAAACATTACATAATTATTTAAAGTTAACTACCTACTCTCTACATTAGTAAAAAATTTATTTTCTACAAAGATAATTAAAAAATTCTTTTGATTAGATTTCATATCTATAATTATATTTAGACATGTCTCATTGTATATCGTCTGACTTTTTCTGATAAATAAATTTTGAATAGCTTTTAAACATTTTCTATTGTTGAGACAGTAGTTGAATCTGATATTATGATTTAAGGTAGTCATAATTTTATATCATAAATTCAACAAGAATAGCTCGCACCTCCTATTTTTCATTCATAAACGGTACATTTACATTATATTCATCGACTTATTCGTATTTGTAACATTTCAGGATATATAAATCATTATACATTTTTCTTAATTTTTATTTAACCAAAACGAAAGCTTTTTAGAATAAATATTTTTTGAAAATACTTAAAAGTGATACGTTCATTTGATATAATGTTTCAAAAAAGCCACAAAATGAATGGAATATATAAAATTTTATCAGTTAAAATTTTGATAAATATAATAGATTACATCTTGTAAAAAGGAAGTGATATCTTGTTCAATTAATCAAAATAAGTTTAATTATTTAAACTATAATTAAAATAACAAAAAATATTCTTATTTATGAATAGAGTTGTTTTAATTATCTTTACCAATTTTCGAATAAATTGGTTAAGATAATTTTTTGAGCAAGGTTGATAGAAGCTATTCAGGGCTTGTGTTTATTGTATTTGACAACTTTTTAAAGTTTATCTTAAATGCTCTTTTTACAGCGTTGGCTTTCCTTACATTTACCTCTAAAGAACACTAAAACAAATGTAGACACTAGGTATTTGAGCTTTTAAAGCTGTCACCACTTATAATCATATTCAAACTTTATCATCAAATCAGAGATAACTCAAGGGTATGTGCAAGTTAATTATGATGAAAGTATGGGATTAATGGTTATATATAGAGATAGCGTATCAAATTTAGCTCTTAAATATTTTGTAAATTGAAATCTGAATTTGAAATTTTTTTGTTTTAAAAAACGAAATTTATAAAAGAAGAGTGTGAAAAACGAGGTATGAGCAAAAATGGTAATTCCAATTCTCATAACTACTTCAATTTCTATTTTTATGAACGGAATTTTCAAGAATAAATTTTAACATTTAAAATCTAATGAAAAAATGTTTTTTAACTATGATAAATAATCGTTATTTAAAAATATCGATGAAAAAATATGCTTGTATTTTAATCCTAAGAAATTTAAGTTTTCAATATGAATTATTTTAAAAAATTATTGCTTAAACTATAATATACGTTGATTAAATTAATATTCACCTTAAAATCGATTGAATGAAGGAAAATAATACAAAACATATTGGTTTAGTTTCAAATGCTTTAAAAAATATGAGAAAAACACTATTTTGTGGTGTGGTATGACCATATTTACTTAGTGTATCATAGATTTGTATTTTTCATAATATTACAAAGAAGAAGATAAGAATTAGAATAATTCGTTTTTGAATTTTTTTCACTAAACAGTTAAAAATAAGAGGTTGCATCAAAACTATCTAATTGATGTAGTTTAAGATTCTTAAAGTGTAACATATTTTTATGAATTGATAATTTACGATGTTATTGACGTGACAGTGAAATAATTTTGTTATATCAAAAATTAAATATTGTTTAAAAATGACTTTAATAAAATTATGATAAAGCCTGTTCAAAATATGTATTGAATGTTATTTATATACTTCTCGAAAATGCATATAATTTTCATTATCTTTATCTATATTGAGGGGCAAGTACCTATGTGTATGGAACAGGAAATACAATCTGTATAACGATGGTGAATAAAAATTCGTTTCGATATAAAGTAATAATTAAATTTTCTTGATTAACTAAAAGATACAAAAAAATTTATAGACTAAAAAAGGTGAAGATAATTTTATTAAGACATATTTGGTTTTAAATTATAAAGCACTTAAAACAGATCGAGTATGTGACAATAAGAATAAATACGTATATTAGGTAAATTTCAAAAATAATATAAACCACTAAAAGTATTATAATAATACACGATAACAATTCTACTGTGTCATCGATATGCTATGGTTATGTTTTAATTTTGAATAAAATCAAAAATTTTATTTACATATTTTTCAGAATTTGGACATAATCAAGCAACTAAAAATGACCAAAGAGAATTTAAAATTTTTATATATGGTTTATTATGTCAGCATTCAAAAGTTTACTTCAACATTTATATCTTCTTGCTATGTTTAAGCAAGAAGTGACATTATGTTAAAGATCTAAATGAAGAAACAATGATATTTCAGTAAATGAATTGTATTTTGTCTTCAATTACTATTGTGAATCAATATTGAATCAGACGAAATTTCAGGGATTGACACAAAATTTAATTCTATAATAGGAATTTATAACGTAAAATTAAAATTTTGTTTTCCAACTCTATATATTTAAAATCCTGACATTTGAAGACATATTTTTCTGTTAACCTATTTATTTCAGAAAACTATTTTAACTAGAGATGAATCGTTTATTTTTATAAACTAAGGTTTCTTATTTGACAATAGGCTCAATGAATTTATGAGATTTGCTAAAATAGCAATACTTTCATCCTTAAATTTTAACGTCATTACTGATTGAGGCATAAAAATATTATATCAATGTTGCTATATTTCAAACAGGAGACAAAAATGAAAATTTACAGAAAGTTAATTTTGTTTGAATTTTATGTTCAACTTCCAAATTTAGAATTTCTATGAACAAAAAAATAAAAAGCCAGACTTTTTTCACTCTTTAGGGTGCATAAAAATTGGTGTGGGTGTGTATTTTATTTTTTATAATATATAAAAATAACTCTAAAATTATTTAATCCTCATTTACTGCGATTATATGTTTGAAAAATGATAGTTTGATCTCAACTGTGTCAAAATATACTTTAACTAACTTGAAACGTAAATAGTTCACAAATAGTTGCAAATATTTGATGCTTTGGATCTGTATTTTTTTCTAAATTAAAATTATTTTCCCATATAAAAAATAAGATTTTTATAAATAATTGAAACAAAGCCTGACATAAAAGTTGAAGATCATTCAATTTATAAATTTTAATATAATGCGTATTTTATTTCAAATTCATTTGAAATAAAATTAAAATTACGAATTATTTTTTTATTAAAATTTACAAAAGTAATTCATCTTCATTAACCTTAAAATGCATATATAGCTATTGATCACTCCGTAGCTTATCATGTAACCAATAGTAAAAATGTTTTTCCACCAATGATCACGAAAAAAACATAATTAGTATTCTATATATAATTTGATCATTTGTTCATCAATTCCTTTAATTTATATGATGAATAAATTATGAATATCGTAATAATTTTTCAAAATCGGTTCAATTAAATGACAGAAATTTTATGCTACACTCTTATTACTGTGCATTAGTGTTTGTTTAAAGATATAATCGGTTTTGTTTTTGTGCAAAATATATAAGCTATTTCTTGTTTATAGGAAGTATTGGCTCTTGATCAAAATAATTCAATTTATTTTTGTATAATCTGTCTTCATTCAATGGGTGTTATATAAATTTAACTTTGACAAATCAAACTTTTAAAGTATAGAAGCATATTTTTAGACTTTATATATTTAAATTATTTTGAGTTCACGAAAAGGCTTAAATTTTTATGAATCTATTTAATTTAAAAAATAATGTTTTAACTCTTAAAAATTAATCCATTCGATGAACTGATGAATAATGCATATTTCCCATACTTTTAATGTAAAATTTATTTTGAAATATGATCGATTAATTTTAAAAATACTTAAAAAGTGCTTTCATAATCCATTGTTTTTGAAGAAGGCCCCAAATTTCGTAATAATTAGATGACGATATAAATTAAATTATTTTAGAGATTAGCATAATTTCGTGTGAAAATTTTGAAAATAAATCTTGATAGACGGCTTACGAATAATTATTTTAAAATATCTGTAAATGTTTTAAAACCTAAATGTGTTGTATACAGATAATAATGATTTAAAAATTTTTTGTGTTATTAAAGTTGAATTAATTTTTACAATTTTCTACTTTTTGTATAAAAAAGAGTTGAGAATTATTAATTAACAAAGACGACTGTGCATGATCACATGTAAAGTATCAGCCATTTTTACTTTATTAACTTGCAGACAAAACAAAGTTATATAAGTATTTTAAATTATATGAGAAACAATTTGAAAATTTTAAAAAGAAAAATTTCATAAACTATGAAATATTTTATAAAAGGCACAGGTGTTTTTTTAAATTACCCACAATATGAATTATTCAAAAAAATATATTAGCAGGTTTTTTATCAGTTAAAGAGAAACTTGAGATATATTTGAGCAATAAACAGTAAACAGAAGGAATTATTAAATAAATAGTGAAAGAAAAAATTTTAAATATCATTTAAGATATTATTTCTATTTACACAACATAGTCGTTTTTAATTATTTTTTAAAGAAATTTTTTGAAAAATGACTCAATTAGCAGTTTGATGTAATTATGAGTATAAGAGTGTTTTTGTGGTGTATTCGCAGTTTTAAATGTCTGAAATACTAAAAACATAATTATCATATTGTTATACTTCAAATTAAGAAAAATCACACTATTCTTATTTTTCAAATAGAAAAAGTAATTTTTTAATCAGAGCAAAAAATTAGCTCTAGCTTTCAAATTCCAATTGTAAAGGTCATCAAACGTTCATAAAATATTTTTAATACAAATTAAACAGAGGAAACAAATTTGGGGTGCCCTGACCCATTCTGAGTCATGATTAGTTTTTATGTGAAATAATACAATGAAAAAACCTGGTTGATATAATAAAGAAAGATCATAAAATTCATATAAATGGCTCAATGACTACTTTCAAAAGTAACTCAAATCAAAGAAGACAAATAAATTCAAATTTTTTTTGTCCAAAAGGATGGCCTAATTCTTTAAAACTGAAAATCGAATTACATAAAACTGATACAGTTTATAGGTAATAATATATATCAGTGTTCTATTATATCTAAAAAAGATGAACAGGATTAGATAACAACTATTTTTGATTTATTAGTTGATACGCTTCATTATATATTCAATTTATCTTTAAAAAAATTTGATTCAAATGAAGCAGATGTTTTTACATTAAAAACAATATTTTTGTTCAGAAGTAAATTTTTTCATTAATCCTAGATTATAATAAACTTAGAAACATTTTATAAATATTTCATGCATTACATATGGTCTTTAGAGATTGCCTAACTTTTCAATTTACTTCTGTTTATAATCTGTAAATTAACATATTTTAGTACTTTACTGTTTTTATCTTTTACATTTTTTAACATTGCTTCTTAATTCAAACCAGACGTTGAAAAAGATTAAAGATTCAATTTACTAAATCAGTTTATATGGAAAGATTTTCATAAACTGGTTAAAGGAATCTGACATCTTTTTAGTTTCCATATTTGAAAGAGAATTTGATTATTTATCATGAAAATATCAAATTTACCAGCTAAAGTCTTATAAATTTTACAATATTACGAGTTTATAACTTTAAATGTCGGTGTCGTTAAATTTTTTTATAATTTATAAGAAAAAATCATTTACGATTTTACTATCTTTGAGTATGAAACTAGCACTAACATAATAAAAGAACAACAAATATTATTTGATTAAGAATATTGAAAATATGAAATTCGATATTTTTATAAAATATAAGACAAAATTATTTTGTATTTTGTAAAATTTCCTTGCAGTTTTCTAATATTGATAAATCAAAAAGATATTTTATACTAGTTTTATGAGAACTAAACTAGATTTTTAAGTGTATCCAAATTGAAAAATATCGTAATCAAAGAAAATTTATAAATAGCACAACTATGTAGATCTTTTTTTTTATTTGATAAATTGATTGAAATATTAACTTCAATTTTTTACTTATTTTCAATTTAAAATAAGATGAACTATGACCATATAACAATATGAATTAATTCCATGGTTATTTTTTGTGTTAAATGTGAATAGAAAATTTCTCCAAAATAAAAAATTCAAAACTACTAAAACGTTTTTCATAGCAAATTCAATAAATTATATAAATTTGTTAAAAAATTACATGTTTTTAAAATCGTATGATAAATCATTTGATTGTTCGATATTTTCTCAGATTTACTTTTAATAGATGTTTAGTTTGTAAAAATAATGGCATAGGATATTTCATATCTAATACAAAATAGATTATAAAATTATGGCAAATAATAATTTCGGATCATTTGATTTTGTTTAAAAGACATTTTTAAAAAATTAGATTTCATATTATAAGTTTCTCTAAATTGATAAAAAAGATTGATATATTTTGAAATTTTTAAGATGACGGCTTAAAATTTTTTCATAGTTTAAATTTTATATTTATCGATAATTTCGTTTAAAAACCATTAATTTTGAAATTGATTTTTTGTTTTTCGATCAATGTATTATACAATGATGTCATTTGGATTTTTAAATGAACTTAATTTTGATAGAATTAAAGTCAAATGACACAGAGACGTGATGGATTTTCTCCATTGAAAGAACAAATTTTAATATAAAAAAATTGTAAAGTTGAAAGTATTCGTCAAAATATGTTTGTGAAATAGATATGTTACATAAATTATATAATTTCGATAAAAGAAAAATAAAAAGTATATTTTCATGCTGATTTCTGTATTTTTTAAACAAATTATGCAATATTAATTGATTTTATAAGGTAAATCAACTTATAAAATGTAAATATATATATGTTGATCAATTTTACATGAAAGTATGTGTTATTAAAATTCTAAAACAACACTGAACGTTTGGTTAATCTTCAAATAAATTATTGATTATCCTATATAATTTATGGTCAGCTTTGTTTGTGAAATACCTATATTTCTAATATTCTACTGAAGATAGTTATGTTTATACATAGCTAATTTAATGTTTTTGGGTAATACAGTGGATATAATTTCGTTTATATTTCTACCGTTATAATCAAAATAGATATTTAAAAGATTAATAAACTATAACTGTCATTTTATTTTAATCATATTAAAAAAATATATTTGATATCAATAAACCGTGCTTGCAGTTTATTAAGATATTTTTAAAAATAATTGGATGCATTAAATAACAAAAAATCACATTATTTTTTCAATAAAAATAATATTTTAAATGTAAAAGTAATTTGATTATCATGTTTTGAGAAAATCGTCAATTTATTTAGACGACGGTTAATAAACGGTCCTCGATAGTCCATATTTACTCTTCATAAACCAGATGAAAGAATAAAGTTTTTTAAGAATAAGAAAATACTCCTAAGAATTTAATTAAACTATAATATGAGAGACAGCATTCAAAGATTTATAATCTTGTAAAGTACTTCTAAAATGATAAATTACTTGATTAGCCATTTTAGAATTTAATTAATTTTGATTTAATAAGTATATGTAAATAAAATTTATTTTAATGGTTTTTATACATTTCTAAATAAGTATTTTATTATCACAGACATTAAAGCGTTGTGTTTAGCCGCATTTTTTATATGTGTTAAAGAGTTTGAAGATGTTTCAAAATTTTTATTTTCTAATTTTTGGTAATGAAAATTTATTTTTATATATTTATAAGCATAAAATTTAACTATGAAAATATTTAATGGATATATTTGTAAATTTTTTTCTTGTTTCATTGTGTAATTTTCATTTATATTTTAGTCTTTCAAGCAAATCATCTCGATTTTTCAACACATGTTAATGGCCATGAAACAGTTTTAAAAATAATAAAATTTAGTTTATGGTGCAAAAGGAGGAGGATTGCATCAAAAATAATAAGTATATCGATTACATAAGATCTCTGTAAAGATAAACAGACACTTCAAACATTCGATGTAAGATGTGAGGTCATACTGTCCTTTACATGATAGGATGTTGTTGAAAAAATGCTTCTTGCACTTGGGAACCAACGATTTCAGGATATTTTCCAAATAAATGTCGATAGGTGGTGCAAAGAGCAAAAGTATTTTTCTCTTGACGTAATATGTAATCTTATCCTAAGTGTATAACAGTTGGGTTTAAAGTGAAATTGTTTGCGACAATAGCTACTGGGGACATAAATCCAAAAGATATATGTGATAAATAACTTATTATAAAACGAGATGATAAAAATATTTACATTTTTTAATATCTCCTTACTGTTTAAATATTATGAAAATAAAAATAAAATATTAAAAATAGATAATCTTTCCTTTAATATATTCTTAATAATATTAACAAAAACGTATAAATAATTTTTTGTTTTAATTTATTTAAAAATTACTTAAATAAATTTAATAAACGTTGTTTTTTGATAAATTAAACTTTTAAAATCTATTTTTTTCAGTTTATAGTTTGATAACAAATATATTTCATTTATTATAATTTATTTATTTGATTTTTTTTATCGAATCTACTTTAATTTTATGTATTTTTCTTATTATATGAATGTCAATCACTCATTAACTCTTTTATGTGTAAGAAATATTTGTAAAAGTTTCTTGATATTTTAAATTGCAGAATCTCAAAAATAAATATTTATAAGATCTATCAATATTTATTTTAGTTTTATCGAAAACTTCTTATATATAAATTTATTATAAAACGATAAAATCAAGTTTAAAATATTTTCCATATTTATTCAGGCCTGCTATGCTTTTATACCTGACATTTTATATCTGTATTAAATTGTTTGTTGAAACTAAATTGTTTGTAAAAAAGTCATAATTGTATCATAGTATATTTTATAAAATAATTGATTTAATCTGATGATATAAATTCTTAATTTTTCATTTTAATGTTATTTTCATAATAATCTTCAAAATATAAGGCTTTTTAATTATTTTAATATAATATAAGTTAAAAAATCGTTTAGAATGTTATTAATCACACTTCAATTTCTTTATAAAAATTATATTTCTCTTTATATTATTAGATACAATCCTTAATCGAAAAAATTGTATCGTTTATTCCATTATGAGTATACTTTTAAATTTTGTTGTTATTTTAATCTTTATATAATGATCTGTAAAAAAATAATCCAAATGTACTTTTTCTAAATAATATCATTTTATGTTTTTATTCAATTAAAATATTTATTCGAAATAATTTGGAAGCGTCTAAATCAATTAACATGAAGTTATTTGGCTGTCTAAATCACCGCATGCTACTTTCTTCAGTTTGCCAGATACTATCAAAAGACTCTTAATTTTATTCATATAGAAGTAATTTACTTAAAATCTAATCTCATACATTTGATTTTGTTTGAATAATATCAAATAAATGATATCCAGATAGATTTTAAAGGTAGAACTTGTAACATATTAAACACGCTGCAATATCTATAATTTATTATTAGAATTACGCTTTTTAATTTTACAAATAAATGTTATAAATTTGCTTTCATTTTAAATGTGAAACCTTGATAAAGGTAGAGGTGTGTTATTTATTGTTTTCATATTTTTTCGAGCATTCAAATGATTGAATTGCATTTGGAAAATATACATCGAGTTTCGATGATTATATTTTTACAAGTATTCTTAAAATAAATATTTCATTCAAATGATGAAACTATCATCGAAATTTATTTTCATAATCAGATCTTTGAGTGAAAAAAATAAAAGATTTTTAAATGGACATTTTAAAGATACATTTATTTAATATTTGTAGATCATAAAGAATAAATATTTCATTTACGATATCTTGAAAATAAGTCTCAATATGTTTATGACTTAAGATTTAACATTTAAATTTTTTATTTTATAATTCCTTTTCTTGCACATTAATGAGCCACATTATAGTTTTATCTAAAATTTTGTGAGGTTAAAAATTTTTGGTAGTTTTCATGTTTTACAATTGCGAATGTAAATATACTTAACTCTATCATATGGTTTTATCGTGGATAATTTAAGTAGATTTGTATTTCTAATTCACATAGTTTATCAAATATATTTAAATACCTCGATTACTATCAAATATCGATTATCTTAAAGCTAAATTAAATTTTAAATTTTTATATACAAAATAATAAATTTAGAAATTACAATTTTATTGATTTTAAAAAATTTTTAATATAATGAATAATATTTTATTTTTTGACACTTTGGTCTGATTAAATCTCTTTGTTTGTTCGAAAAATATGCTTCGCTTTATAATAAAACAAAAAATTTCATCAATTTTTATTATCGAGGAAACAACTTTTTTAATATTTAGGTATTACTGATCTTATTTAGCTTATTCAATTTCACAATAATATGCCATCTGTTAAATTTTAAAGAAAATTACAAACATCTGGATATCTTATGTCATATTATTGCAATTATACTCAGTTATTACTTTGGATTTATAACTATATCCGAAAACCTAAATTAAGGAAGTTATTGTTTATCAGTATTTACAGCATGTTTAAACATTACATAATATCTTTATTTTCAAAAAAGGAGGATAAATTAGATATTAATTTAATTTTTAACTTAACTCTGGTTTATAACATCGACTTTTCATTTATTATTGTGTGTAACTCAGTATATTAGTTTCAAGATATCGAGGATATTTTAGGATAAACGCATATATTTTCTAAGCATAGTATCCTATACTGGTACAAAAATTTTTTCGAAATTTCATACATTATTTGATCTATTTTTGATTTTATTTACAAAATATAATTTCTATCAAATACAGAAATTAAATTTACATTATGAATAATTTTTTTCGATGATTTTTCGAATTTACAATTTCAGTTCGAACTTTAAGAAAGGTACAAAAAGGTTTTACTTTCAAATTTTCACAAAAATAGTATACATCAATGAAATACAAAAACACTTAAGGAATAATATAAAAACCTTATTCCATTTATTTTCCCAGATTTATTGAAGCTTTAGATCAATTTAAATATTTAAAACATTTGTCATATCGACTATATAAAACTAAATTACAAAGATAGTCACTGCTATGGCCATGTTCGGAACCAATTTGTAATATTTTTCAATAAAATTTAATCACTATGTTAATTTAATGTGAGTTTTTAGGAGTAAAAAATTTTCAAAAGATTTCGATTGAAATTTCTCAATGTAATCAAAACACATATCATATTTTCCGAGTGTTAACCAATAAAGAAAGAGAATATATAAACAATCCATGATGATTTTAATGATAATTTATTCAACCAACAAGTCTTTTGATAATAACTTTATGTTTAATGAAAATTATTTGTTGTTACTTCTATAATTGAAGTTTATTTTGTTTTAAATCAATTCCATAAGGTTTTGAGTTATATTTTCAAAAAAATATTATCGCTTTTTTTTCTTTATCATCATAAGTTTGAAATAACATTAAGGATTATAACTTAAATCCTGTTCTATATTTAATACATTGATAAATTTATGCAAAAAATTTTTTATGCATTTAAAATATAAAAAAACTTACACAATACAAAGCTAGGTAATTTTTGGTTTTAATTATTTTTTATGTTTCAAGGAAGATTTATTGTGGTAAAATTTAAAATTTAGATATAAATATTGATCAGAGTACATTTAAGATTGATATTTATTTGAACTGTTGTTAATTTCCAAACAGTTTAAAATATTAGATCGTTAGTCTATTTGATTTAGCAATACAGGAACTGGTCTTTAAATGGTTTTCTTGAAAGTTTGTAACAAATAATGTACTTGAAAGCAAACAAATAATTATTCATTGGGATTTATGTCAGGAACCTAAATCATACATCAGTTTTTTGTGTAATTTGCCCTATAAAATTTACAATGAAAGTTCAATTAATCAGAGCAAATTTTAAAATTGTGCCATTTTGTAAGTTTATTATTTATAAGAGAACATAAACTGATCATCCTAGTTTGATATCTGTTGAACAAGAAGTATACCAGACAAGATATCGAGGATTATTTTATTTTAAACTTTCAACAAAAAAATAATGATTTCCTTTATCGAATTCTATAACATCTGTTTAAAATAAAAATACATTTAAAGATAACGTTTAATTTCACATTCTGATAGATATATTATTTTATGGTAGATACTAATTTAATTATTTAAGAATTATAATTTACAAATAATTTCAACAAAATGGCCTTGTTGATATTATGAGATGTTTTTCAAAAAAAATTATTGATCACTTAGATGATGTAATACACAGAAAATTATAGATAAGAATAGTTTATTGAGTTATCATGAGACTTTCATTTAACTAATTTTATGATTTTTGTTTTTGAAGACATATATTGTTTTTTAATATGATCGTTTCTGGTTTTAAAATGTTACTTAAATCTAGAGAACACCTTTCATCCTACCATTAGCCTTAACAGTAATAGTAAAATTATGAAAACTCAAATTTTTGCACAATGCTATCGAATTTAATAATTTGAACTTCAGAAACCAAAATATATTTATGGATTGTTCAAACAATAGTTTTAACATTTTGTATCTATTTTACAAAAACATATAAAAAATACTAAAATATAGTCTTCGAGAAGTTTTGATCTTTATATTCATGAACTTATATATATTAAGTTACTATAAATATAAACTTAATAATAAAGAGTACTGAATATAATTTTAGAAAAAAATAATAGGTTGATCATCTAAATGAATTTTTAAAAATATATAGATTAGTCAATTTAAAATTATTGTCTTGAGGAAGGTTTTATGATGTTAATTATAAAGAAGATATTGTTTGGAATAATAAATCGGTCATTAAAAGAATTATTATTTTTCAAATATATTATAATTTGATATGATGATTGATCTATGTGGATCAGAAACAAAAACATTAAACTAATTCATAATCTAACTCATCATAATCATAAAAAATTAAATTTCACAGGTATTTTTCTTTTAATATTATAATAAAATTAAAAATTTTATATTTGAACGAATAAAAATTGGATTATCAAAATTATAATATATTATGATAATGACATGTTTTGTGTTTATATATCAAGAATTCAGCTAAATATTTTTTAATTTTCAACATTAAACAAAAGATGCATTCTTCGTTTTATGATAATATACAACCAGCGAACAAACACATTTATACATCTATAAATTTGAATTTAAATATAAAAATAATGTTATTTGTATATGTATGATTTTTTTTTCACCTTACATAATAAAAATATTGTGCTCTTGGTTAAGAATATTTAAATAAAATTTTTTGACAGATAAATTTTTTTTGCGCCTTTCTCTATTGTGTAGAATCGTCGATTTACTTGAGAAAACATTTTTGAAACATACAAGTGCTTGTAAGTTGTTAAAACCTTAAATATATGAATTTTTGAGCATTTTAAATCATAGTATTATTTTCAGTCATGATCGAGTTATCCTGAATTTATTATAAATATTCCTTGATCTTCAAAGATTTTAATTCAGATGAATCTTAAAAGAAAATTATTTTCATAACTTCATGTTTTATAAATTATCTATCATAAATATTATAAGTATGCATTTGAATTAAATTTGAAATATTGTTGCTTTAATCTTCAGAATAAAGTATTTTGGAGATTATTATTCAATGATAATATTGAAAATTTTATCATGATTAAAAAAGAAAATATTTCATACCACGACAATATATTGAGTTATCTTTGACATAAAATATTAATTACTTTGATATGTGTCATTGTTGACAGAGTAAATATCATAATTTAAAACAATATTTTTAATGTATTTAAATTTTACAATTCAAAGAGTTTAAAATATTTAATTTAAAAAATGAGGTATGTGAGCTTGTTTCAACATTATAAATGTTAAAAAATTTAAGTTATAAGCTTATTCCAAAATTTTTGTTTGTGTAAATTTTAACGACAACACGATTTTTGAGATAATCAAAGTTCTTTATTTTTTTCATGAAAACTAAAATTAATATTACTCAAATTACAATATACTTGTTTTCAAATAATGAAAATACGTACTTAAAAAGGTTTGATCTCTCTTATAATGCACGCGTTAATATCAATCTGATATATTAGGTAAAATAGTTATTTAGCATTCCAGAGTAAATATCATAAAGATTATTTAATAATGCCGAATATGTTTAATTTTATGTCGAATTTTATGTTCTGGGATTCTACAATTCATGAGTTATCACTAAAAAGCGAAGTGTTTGGCATTTTTTCATAAATTCGATGCTAAAATGTAAGAGTATCTAACAATTAACATTAAAATATATATCTATGTTTCCAACTTAACATTAAAAATGGGAACTGAAATCATTTTATTATTTTTTGTTTTTCATTGTCTAAATCGTATTTAAAGGTTTGCTCTTTTAGTATGTTTGTTTTGTACATCTTTTTGAAAGATATTTCATGGTTAAATATTTATAATTATTTTATTTTAAATTTGTAAAACATATTTTCAAAGGAAAAATTTTAAATGATATTATTTTATGGCTATGAAAACGATTAAAATAAAAAAAATTTTATATCGTTTTATTTTTAAAAAGAAAATTCTTAAAAACAAACAATATTTAATTTAAGATTTTTAAAAAATTTATGTGAAATTTTAACATAAATTTATCTTATCAAAGCCGTCAATTTATCTTTATAGTATAAATTTATAATAACATTTAAAAATTCATATTTTAATATGTAAAATGTTTATTTGTTTTATTTGGGATAAGCAAATAGCCTTAAAACCCGAATACACTTGTTTTGAAGAGAAAAATCGTCAGCTAACATTTTGTTACAATTTGATAAAATTTTCAAAAACAAATTTATTCAACGAGTATATAAAATATTAAAAAATATTAAAATTAAAAATAATTTTTTCAACCTCTAGGTTTTAAAATATATCTTTTATGAATTTTGTTTTGAAAATTCATGTTTTTGAATTTATCATCAAAAGTGAATTTCATATTTATTCATTTATATTTTGTTACATCGAATTTAGTCTGATATATATTTTTATTGGTATAAATACTAAAAATATTACAAGTATTAATTTCGTTTAATATTAAATATATTAAGAAAACATAAAGTCATTTGGCTTTAAACAGTATATTAAGATAATTTTATATTTCTGCTGTTTTTATTCATTTTTTAATCAGAGTAAAACTTTTAATAAATAGAGTTCGGATTAATATAAAATACATAAAAGACCTTCTTAAGTTTTAAAATTTTTTTATTTTAAATCTTAAATATATACTTAAAATTTCATTATTAAAATACTTATATATTATGATATGAATTTGATAATAAATTAAGCCAGTCAATTATTAATAGAATTCTTCGAGATTTAACAAATATATTTTTTATAATTTTCAACTATTATTTTGATTAAATTATGAGCATGATCAATAAGTAATTATATTAAATTATCATTCATAAAATTTATAAGAAATATAACCTATGTATGAAGTTTAAAACGATAATTAAGAATTTATCATTGTAAACAAATTTTTTAAGTGCTTTATTCACTGATTATTGAGGAGATATTAAAATAGAAATTTTGATGACTAATAATATTAAAAACTATTTTCAAAAATATAATACCTTTTAAAATTATTTCTGAAATCCGATTTATTTCTGAATATCATATATTTTTCAAAGACTTAATTTAAATTGTAAATTAAACTTCTGCAGGGTATAACCAGAGGTGTATTTTGAAATGAATTTATTTATTTTGTAAAATTAAAATAAATTTTTTAAAATATATTTTACCAATCAAAAGTATGTGACGTTCAAAAATAAGGAAAAAACACGTGAATATTATTCGTTGCAGCTCTGCAAATAGGGTTAGACTGTAACTTAAACTTTCCAAAAATTGCACAAACCTGACGAAAATTTCTGATTATATCTTAAGTAAGGATGTGTGAGACTTAGACTAAATGAAAATATCAATATAAATCAGAGATTTACTGAATATTTTAATCAAAAGCTTTTTTTCTGTGTAAAATAACTGCTTCTCATTTTTTTAACTTGTTAATATAAAGGATAAACTTTCGTACTAAGGCATGAGAAGCTGAAAATTCCACATTTACCAGTTTAATTTTTATTGATAACTTCGTCATTTTTTCAATGAAATTTGATGAAGTTATATTTATATATGCTCTTTATCGTTAATCGTCTAAATTCGTCAAATTCTTATATACACTCTCCTCTTTATTATTCTCGTGTCGTGTTTTTACAATTAATAACTTAGAATAATTCTGAACATATTCACTTCTTTTATTTTGTATTTACCAAACCGAAGTAAAATATTTTTAACAGAATTACAAAACTAAAAACAAGCAAGCATCTAAAAAAATTTATTCTTAACTAAAGCGTTTTGAATATCCTATTTTCATTTAACAAAAAATAAATGATCTTTTAATATTGTGGAATCATTAAAATTTAATCATTTTAATAAAACTTAAAAAAATAAAAATTATGAGAAATGTCTAAATAAATTTAAAGCATGATAACCATTTAACTTAAATAATTTAAATGATATTCATGGAATAAAAATGATTAAAGAGTTATTTCAGACAAAAATTTTTAACATAATTTATTCTAGATATTAATTTCAATAAAATATTCCCGATGTATTAAATTATAAATGAAATTATAGTTAAAAAGTATTTTTACATTCAAACAATTAAAAAGCTTATTTTATTAAAATGCAAAATACATAAATCGTGTCTGATTCATCGTATGTTTATTCAATGAATATTATCGAATGAATTAAATTTTATTATTAGCATAATTTATTGAAAATATTTTGTATTCATTTGATGAAAAATTTTAATCATGAAGGAGCTATCGTTTGATAGATTTAAGAGAGAGTAAAAAAGTAAATTCCATATTTTATGTTTCGAATTCTATCATGAAAACGATATATAAATATCAAATTAGTGAGCCTAAAAAATCATTTTTATTAATTTATCATTCTAGTTTATTAAGAATATTTTATTTTTTAAATTAGAAGAATATTTTCTATTTTATATATATGAGTCCACAAAATGTTTCGATAAACATACAAATATTTAAATCTTACTTATTTCAAAGTTAACATGAAATAAAATGATATTGAAAAGAATGTTAATTCATTGTAGTTATCAAATTTTTTTAAACTTTAAATATACTTTTAAACATTATATTATGTTTTTTCTTGAACTTTTTATAACTTATATTTTTAATTTAGATAATGCTCGATTTTAAATCTTTATAAATGATACCTAGTAATATGAAATTATTCTTAACTATGAAATTTATTATGGCGTAAAAGAACCAAATAACAAGTGTATAATTGCCAAAAAGGAAAGAGAAAATTTTTTATTTATATCTCATTATATCTAATACAATGTATCAAATTATATTTCAGTGTTTTTCAGTTAAAAATCGTTTTCTTCATAAACTAAATCAGTAAAATCGCTAAATAACATATGTTGATGTATTTAACCACATGAAAGTGAAAAGGAAAAGGATGAATTTATTCCGATCAATATCAAGTGTCCATTAATCTGTGAATAATAAATTATAAAAATTAGTTTGATTTGTTAAATGTTATTTTCAGCATAAAATTATCATTAAATGTTTAAAATTTTGTATTTTTATGATTATCTTTAATATAAATAAAAAAAATGAAACAATTTTTAAATATTTAAAGATAAACCATCACAATTATTTTTCTTGATATATAATGAATCAAAAAAAACTTTAATTCTCATCGAATCGAAAACTATCATTAATTCACAAAATTAAATAATCATATTCTTAATAAAATTAATTTATATTTAAAATTAAGATAATTTTTGGTTTCAAGAAATATTTTATTTATTAATAGAAAATAATCTTTTTAAAAATAATTATAATTTATCATAACGTTGAAACATTTTTTACCATTGTGAATTTTTATAATAATATATTGATCAAAAATATATTTAAATTGGACTTTTATAAAATATACATCATATATATATAAAAACATTTGTGATGAGAAACTTTGATAATATCTCAATTAAAAATGTAAAATAGTCCTAAATATTTTATATCTTGAGTGGTAAATAATATCATTTCTGAATTTTTTCGAATAAAACGATATATTTGCTAAATAATTTACAAAAATATCATTCTCTTTAAAATAAAAGTTTTTAAATATCTGCACTTCATTTATTATTTAAGCTTTGATGAATTTTCAAAAATAATGTGAGATTTACTTCACATAGGTTTTTATAGATTCAAAAAGATTCAAAATAAAAATTCATATTTCAAATAAAAAGTTATGAAAACTCTGACTTTTTGAAATATATCTTCAAATATCTCAATTTTGTCATTGCATATCATACTATTTAATGAGTAATTATTTGACTTCAAAATATTTTAGTCTATCAGAAATTAAATATTACAAGTATGGCACTATACTTTAAAATTTTTAACATGAATATATTTACGTATTTATTATCAATGAAAAGTTTAAGAATGTGTTATTTATGAAATAAAATAAATTAAAGTTGATAATATTAGAATTACTAAATGGATTTATACTTTATAATAGATCCTATTTAATGAATCTACATCTGAAATAGATTTACAAATACATATAATTACAACAATCATTTATAATAAATATGAATATTTAAAATCGACGTCGAAATACTATTTCACAAAAAATATAAAAATTTAGATAATTTATATATAACCACTAATTTTGCATTATATATCAATAAATTCAATCTTTAATCATATAATTACACTTTTAAAAAGTAAATTTAAAAATAATGGACAATATATACATTACAAATCCTTCACTTTAATTTATAAAAATAAATAAAAATAAAATTCGTCAAGAAATTTTTATGTTCAAAATAACCTTTAATGGAGGATGTTTTCAAGTTGTTTTGATCAATTTTTGAAAGTGGACAATACAAAAAAATTAATTACATTTTTGGTTTTATGTAATACTATAAAAATAAAATTTCAAGTTATCAAAACATTAATTTTAAAATTTTAAAAGATAATTAAGATATCAAATGTATATTTGTTAATTCTTGTGAGCTATTTTATGCTGATAGTGAGTGTTTTAAAATGGCTGCATCATTAATTTTCTTTTCAATACTTATAATTTGACGTTACATATTATAATGGTCGAAATAGTTTGACAAACTTTTTGAATTTATGTGTGAATAGTTTCAAATCTGTTTCTCAACGAAAATATAAACTTTAAATAACTTTAATGATTTCATTTATAAATTATCTCAGGAAATTCTTTAGCACACCTACTTTTTCAAATTATTTCAGCTTTTTCAGGTGATTTTAACAATTTTAAATCTGGATCCGAAAATAAATGTAATCGTTATGAATATATTAAATTCTAGTTTTTTATCAATATTCATGTAACAAATTTTAGTTAAGATAAGATAATATCGAGTTAGTAACATTTTATGTATTTTAATGATAAACTCAATTATAAATTAAAATTATATTTTAAATTTCTAATAATTTATAAATCTGTTGTGAGTTGAAAAATTATCATTTTATTTTGATATTAAAGTATAACTATCCCATAATTTGAAAATTGATTTTACAAATATTTTAAAATTATTTCAAACTTAATTGTTCGGCTAATATATTTTCAATCTTAATTTATTTACACCTTCATCTTTAACTAATTTATATTTTGATTTTGAATTATTTTGAAGAAATAATAAATCAAAGTTAAAAAGAATTAAGTTGTGATAAAATAAATAACTGATATCAAAAAAATTCATAAAATTATATTCATAACAAAGTAAAATTAAACATTTGAGGGTACATATCCCAAATATTGAATCACATATTATTCTGGAGAATTCTGATTTTGAACATCATTAATTAAACCGATTGTGTAAAAATGGAAAATTCGAATGAGATCTAAATTTGTGAAGACGAGGCTTGAGTCATAAATAGGGATAACATAGTCATCAGATAAAAGAAATTCTGTGATGGATTATCGCATATTACATCACTGATACATATCTAAGACAATATAAAGCAATTTTAAAAGACTTTAGAATATTATCTATAACAATTGCATCAAATATCTTCGTTCAATCATTATTAAATAGCAACTTCTTTAAAATAGAAAATTATCATAACATTTTTCTTTGTCTGTTCGGCAATAAAATAAACAAAAAATGTGATACTTTTTAAGTGCGTCCCAATTTTTATTACTCTGACAAGGTTATATCTAGTATCATCATAAATTCAAATATATATTAACATTATAGAGGAGATATTGCTTTTATAACCAAAGCATTAGTCGATAACCTGGATTTAATTCAAAATAGCCATAAAACACATTGTGTATCTGGCATATCCATAATAAGTCAAAAATCGTTTTAATGTTTACTAGCATTCAGGCAAGGTAGAAATTGATATAAATTTATGAATTCAGGTAAAAAGCGTGAACGTGAATCAACCAATCAATTAAGCATAGCCTTCTAATGTATGAATATGACAAAATTATTTTGAAATTTATGTTCCATATTGTAGGTATAGCACTTATTTATGAGTATTTTTAACTGCAAAAGCTGAAAAAACAGTCCTTCGAAATAGATATATTTGTTTATTTAGAATTATTCTTGCATGTTATTTCCTGTTGAAGTTTTATTCAAAACTATATGAATAGATTTTTACCTTGTTTTAACTCTTAATAGCCAGTCAGTAAGATTTTTACTTCGATTATATAGCCTATGAATGGTACATTTTTCAAAGTGTCAGAATATAAGTGTAGACTAGACGTATCTTTTTGAGAATCTACAATATTGAAAAAGATTCCATTAAAATTTCGTCATCTTATGTCTCATATCTTACAAATATGAGAATTATGTTCAACTTTAATTTAAAAAATGTAATATATTTTGATATAAATCTAGATGTTTATTAAATTTTTGTTTTAAATAAATGACATTTTTATTCCATACAATATATCCTTTGTTAATTGATGCAGATAATAGAATTTTTAAAATTTTGGATATTAAAGAATAAAATTTTGCTTTTTTAAAAATTTTGGTTATAAACGTTGAATTTTCAAATTTTAAAATTCTGTAAAATATGATAAATAACTTATATATCTTTAAATTCAGACAATAGAAACCTTGATATAAGATTTATTTTGCCATACGCATGGATATTCCAATTTATTATCTGATTTTCTACTCAGGAAAATTTGCATCTTTGTGTGAATAATTCTACTATATCAACAAATTAAAAATTATTTTTGTTTTTCTCACTCATTATTTTTGAAAAACCTAACAGATGAATGATTTTTTAAATTTTACATTTTTGATAAACAACTTAAAAGATCAAAATGTTTGAAACACAACAAAAAATATAATGTAGCTTTTTCCTCTCTCAATAATATTTTCAATTATTTTATTTCTAGAATAGATAAATCGTAAAAAGATTGATATAAATTATATAAATTTTCCTATCGTGGTAAATCGATTTTATAAAATTTAAAAACGTATAATGTGAAACATTTTTCATTTATAGAATAAAATAATACAAATTTTTTCTATTAAAAAATATAATATATTCTCATTATTCTTGAGTTAGACAAATCAGTTTCGAATTTTCTATCATCTTACAAAATTTAGTATAATACTAGGTTTAAATTTTTGTTATGTAGATACTCATAACACAAAATGTAACAGATACAAAAAAATGTCTTAATATTTTATATTCTTTTAAAGATCTAATTTAATGAGAAATTTAACTTAAAATATTTTTGTAGAAATGTTTTTAAATTACGAATATATATATTTGAGACAGTATCAATATTATATTAAATACTATTTAAATGAATCATACAACATTTTTAACCTTTTCGTATGAAAATATTTTTACAAAAGTAAAATCTTCTTAAGAGGTCAGGAATAAAAATCAAAAATTTATAATTTTATTGTTAATAAACCCAAGGTTTAATTGTTAAATGTTTAAATTATATTTCTATCTAAATATAATTTAATTTACTTTAACAGCACTAAATTTAATATTAAATATATATTTCTCAGCCATTTATCAAACGATAAGTAAAATCATAAAGATGCATTTCCAGCAAGTTATAAATATAAATTTTAGAAGGACAAAAATAATTACAAAATTTCGAATCCTTTGAGATTATTATACCCTTATATTCTCCACATTTTTAAAATTGAAAATATCTGAAAATTTTTTTAATTTATTCTTCAAAAGTTTATTTCATCTAAGGTAATTTTATATAAGATCTCATATTTTACTCTTACACACTTAGTCTAAGTAAATATTTAAATTTATTTACTTATTCTTGTAAGTTTATTTATTCTTGTTTATTCTTTGTATATACCATTAGCTGACATAGATGAGCTCTTTTTTCTTGAAATATTAAATATGAATAACATTCTTTTAACTTCATCTCGAAATATGAATGAAGAAGAATTATAAAAATAAAAATATTTTTTACCTTTTGTTGAGTTCTTTATAATGGTCATTAAATTATTGAAATCATATATTCAGTTCATGCTTGGTATGTACTAAATTAAATTAATCTTGAAAAATAATTCATATTGTTGATTTTTCATGAATATTATCTATCTTTCACGGTAATAATTAATTTTGAAAATATAAATTTTTATTAAAATTTTTTAGTTGGAGTATTTAGCAAATATTTTTTTCTTTTATTTCTGATAAATTCGATACATCAGACAATATTTATTTTATATAATAAAAAATTCATATTATTTCTAAGTTAAACCTTTGATGTAAATATTTTGTGCATTCTATATTTTGGGAGCAACAAATTTCTCATATATTATCTAAGATGATAAAGTTTAAGATATTATTTATTTATATTAGCGTGAAAAATGTCTTTAAATCACAAAATATCTTTATTTAAAATTAAAAGAATTAAAACTACCTTGACAATTTTTCAAACAACGAAATAATTGTTTAGTATTATTTTAAATTTCGACTAATTTCATGAATAAGAAATGCGAATATAGTTTGAAACTTTTGAGTGTATAAAACTTGAACACAAAAATTTTTTCGAGGCTTATAAGATACACTTTAATTTTTTACTTTTTAGTTTATAGCATTATTTCATTTATATTAAAAATTATTAAAAATATATTTTCAATATTGACAAATATTAAGATTTTCTTAAATCTTATTTTGACTATTTATTTTGAACATTTTTAAAATAATTTATAATGTTATTTTCTCATCTTAAGTTTTTTCTAATTTTATTTGATAAAGATATTTATTCAAATGATGATATAATAAGTTTTATCTTTCCTATATCTTTGAGAATACTTAGATTTCTTATTTAATTTATTCTCTGAAAAATATTTAAAATCTTAATAGAATAGACATTTTAAATTTAATTATCGTAGTTATTTGATAAAAATATTCAAAGATTTTAACAGCATAGGATAAAATATTTTTTTTTGACATAATTTCTGCAAAAACGAAAATTTATTATTATAATTACAATAAAATTGTAATGTAAAAAATCAATCTTACAATTTATTTTCTTCTCATAGATGCCAAAAATAAAAAAATTTACATAATCAGTTGAAAGATATTCTTGTAAAATTATTACTATATTTATATGATTTCATTCTTTGATTTTTGTAATTATACTCAAAAAATAATAAATATTTGAAAAATACAAATTTGTTTAAATTTAATTCTTCTTTAAATAGATATAATAATATACAAATGTATATGTTACTTTTAAAAAATATTTTATCTATATGGTATCATTTTTTATTTTTACTGTATTAGGTCTATTAAAATACTTCTTTCTCTTTATAATCAAATAGATTTAAAATTATATTCAATTAGAATCACTTTTATAAATAATATTTCAGTAATTAGAAAGATTTTTATATGGATATTAAGAAAATAAATAAAAAAATATATTACTGAAAAATCAAACTCATTCAAAAAATAATATTTTTAATTTATAGATATGAGATGCTAATTAAATCGCTCAAACGAATAGTCAACGCTATTAAGACGTTTGTTAAAATCAAAAATTACCCATATTGAAGTGAGGCATTTTGAACACTGGAACATTTATTGAAAATAACATCATAAAAATTTTACTTTTTTAATTTTATTTTGTATTTTTAGGATAGTTGAACTAAAATTAAACAGTTAAAAGAAACCGCCTTATGCGATATTGCGTTTCCACGTAAATTCATCGATAAGAACTGATAAGACTTTAATGTTCTTTCGATTCATTTTAAAAAAATTTAATTTTTACTCTCAATTATTTAATTCAAAAGTATAATAGTTTAAAGGAGTATTATTTCACAAACATACAAACAAGGATTCCAAATCACATTAAATATTTTCAAAATTTTTTATTTGCAGTTTAAACGCCATTCATCAGCTTAATATGATTGTTCTAGGTCTAAATTTTTCCTTAAAAACCGAATTAAGTTAGCACTTGTCTGTTTCTGCATAATTAGTGATCAATATGTGTTGAGGGAAAGGTGTGTCTGCAATATCATAAATGCAAACTTCACTTAATTGTTTTTATAACTTTGTTTTTTGTTTTATTTTTTGTATACTTTAATCTTTCAGATAGAATCCTCCATTTTCAACTGAGTATGGTAGATTTTCTTTTCCAATATAAATCATTCAGCTAAAAATTTACTTTTAACAACTGTTTCAATTGCCTTATCTTTTTTACAATAATATTTAAACTACTTGCAATTAATATTTATCACTTTAATCAACTGTAAATTACAAATTCATAAAACGTCACTGTTAGTTTTAAATATACTTCGTATAAACTATCAATATTTTCTTCAAACATATGTATGATTTTTAGATTTTAGAGCCTTTTGTATATAATTTATAAAACAACAACTATATTCTCCTCAGTTGAATTAATATTAAACAATGATATTTCTATCTCATTATAAATAGTACTCATTTTATGAATTTACATTTAGTATGAAAAACCATTTTTTATAAATTTTATTTGTGAAAATATAATTTAGAATTTAAATATTTATCTGTAAAAATATCTCATACAAATTAAGTCTTACATTTTCAATATTACGCTACCCATATTTATGAAAGATTATTCGTTTGAAATAAACACGGAAATCATTTTGTTTAATGCATATGAATCTTATTCGTGAAAAAAACAAATTCTCGTTATAATAATCTCGAACAATCTACATTATTATTAATAATAAAATTAATTTTGACAATTTAATTATTTTTGATATGTTTATTTTAAGCCATAATTCAAGTTAATTATAATAAATTAAACTTAAAAGTGAAATTAGATATCAATCTATTTTCATCTACTTAAGAGATTTAGCATCAGGATTATTCACCACATAAGTAGGTTCAATCACAAATATAGAATATTCAATTATTTTTATATCATATATTCAAAATTGAGTGCCCGTGTTAGAGATAAATATAGTATTATCATAAATTTAAGTAATTTCTCCCTTATTTTTCACCAGAAATGTGTTTGTGTTGTTTAGTCATGAGCAAAAAGCCTCAAAGAATATAAAACCACGAAAAGATTAAATATATCAAATTGTGATGATAATTCAAGCATTAAAGCATTAAATTTTAGCTATTAATGTAATTTATACGTTTCTGTAGCTTACATTAAAATATATGATTTTTTATATTTTTACTTTCTGTTTAATAAATATTCTTTTTTGAATATGAACATATATAAGCTAAAAATTTCAACTTATTTAATTTTTTTAAGCTATGTATAACAAACGAGATGGATTTGAGATATTTGTACACTGAGTTATAGTTTTCGTTCATAAATGATCAATAAAAATTTTAAATAAATATACCCAAACAATTGTAAAACCATATTGATTATAATATCAGGATTTATCGGAGTAGATTACTGATTATTTGAGAATAAAATATTTGATGTTAAAAATAAATTATAACTTTATTCATAATTATTTTTTAGCATTCTAAAAAATATTATTTCAAAAATTATAGATTTTGTAAATGTTTCCTTTCATATTTTTTTTTATTTATGGTCAACTTATTTTATGTCAAATTAAAATTTGTTTTTTTAAAGATAATTGATGGATTGATACAAAATATATTATTTATACAACATGCTTATATACCGTTATTTTATAGATAAATATTTTTTCATTATTCATGTAACATAAATTTAGAAATATATTCATTTTTATTTTATAATATTTAATTGGAAATATAATTTTATAAATAAATATTCAAATTTTGGCACAAGATACATTGAATACTTTTGTGTATTTCTGCTTAAATTCATACTTGACGTCTATAAAATATTCAAATCTTTCACGAAGTAATGTTATACAAAAAAGGATATTTATCAAACTGATATCTTTCATTAAAAATAAAGTGAAAATATGAACATTCAAATCAACGGTTAAAACCTTTAAAATAACGGTCAAACATTTAAACAAAGAAATAAAATGAATATTATAAAAATTCAATAAAACTATGAATGTAAAAATCATTTTTTATATAAATTATTTATAAACAAAATAAATTTTTTGAAAAATAGCATTCATTATATAATGTCATGTTATGATTAAGTTGCACTGGAATATTGCTGCAATCTATGATATTCAATGAATTTTTATTTATCTATTCGTATAAAAAAGTAATTAACTATATATTTGTATAAAGAAAAAATTAATTTAAAAAAAACTTATATTTTGTGATTTTTTATTAAATTTTGTAGAAGTAAATTTGATTTAACAAGAATCTGTAAAATTACCATTATATATATTTCATGAAACAAATTATGGATTTATTTTTGAAGCAAATAACATACTGATTTGATAGTTTCAACTAAAATCTCTTTTTACAACCTATTGGCTCCTGATATATGAATTATCGAATTATTATAACTTTAAATGAGAGGAAAAGTTTCAGATGATCCTACTTTAGCATTTAAAACTAAAGAATTGTTTTATACTTAATAAACATGAATCGAAAATATAAAAATTAACAAACACCATAAATATATTGTTGTTATCATATCTATGAAGGTATTAACATACGTGAGATTAAATATATCATAATGCAAAAACATCTAAAAAATTGATCGACATAATTCAATGAATATTTACTCCGATTGCAAAATAACTGAATTTATTTCATTTCCTAAAACTGATTTAAATGATCATATTTTTTATTAAATTATTGAATTATATCAATAAAAATTAAATGAAATACTATCATTCAAAAAATAAAAATTTAATTAAATGCTTATTTAAAATTTTTATTTCAGATATAACTATTAAGTAATCATCAAAAATATGAGTATCAATAGGGCTTGACTGCATTTTTTACTTTTAAAAAATACGATTATCAAAATAGTTACGATTTTTAATTTATGAGAAGATAAAATTAATTATTTACAAAAAATAAGATTAATCTATTTTAATTATCGGATGAAAATTAAAAAAATATATTAAAATAATTCTTAAATATATAAAAATTTTATTTAAACTGGTGGTTTTAAGACATTTAAAAAGGTAAAATTCAACAGTTTCAAACACGTTAAAACATATAAACTTATTTTTTGTATTTATCTTTTTATTTTTTTTAATTCATAAAAATAATTTAAATTTTTCCAATAAGAAATCTGTCAAAGAAATTTATTTATCTTAATATTATCTCATAATAAATATATTTAATCTAAATTAGATTTATTTTACACAATAGAGATAACAGTAATGATAATTTTTTAAAGTTGGTGTTAAAAACCATTAATTCAGACATTTAAATCGGAATATTTCAACAATGATATTGAAAATTGAAATAAAATTATATTATATTTAAATATTTCATCTTAATAAAATCTAGAAGTCGCCCTCTATCTCAAAGAGAAACATAAATGAAAATAATTTATCATTGAAGAATTTGAGTCAATGTTAAGTAAATATAAGTTATTAGTCTGCTTCTACTTCTCTAATATTGTCACAAAGTTTGATAGGATCGATGTAAATAAAAAATAATTTGATATTTTCAATCATGCTGTCTGTTATACGATCACACTAAGTGTTAGAAATTGGAGTACTCTTGGATGTTTCATTTTCACATAATGGAAACACAATTCACGCAAATATACAATAAAACATTCAAAAAGCGATCTATTTATGATTATCGAATCAACTAAATTATTAACAACCTCCTGATATTTAATCACTTATTAAACTTCACAATTTTTTATTTTTTGTTGATAAATTGACGAATTTTTAAGGAAAAGGGGAAAATTCACATTTGATTTGGATGATTCAACTAAATCTGATATATTTTCTTGATTTTTGAATAGAATATCAGAATTATTAAGCATTTTTTCATTCTTAAATTATTAGTTATTTCAACGTCTTCAACTAACTTTTGTAGAGTAACAATGAATATGTTATCAATGGCATATGAATTATTAGCTATGAATTCCATATTAGGTTCCATTCTTTGAAGAAAATAGGTTGAATTCTATGTATTCCTTTAAGAATTACTCTGCCTTTTTCACATTCATTTATTGAATGTATGAAGTGTGTCAGATAGAATGCTGAAAATTGAATCGAATGAATAAACGTAAATTTATTATAAAGTTTTTGTTTTTTTTATTTATAAATAAAGGTATGATTTATTAGTCATAACATAAAATAATGGAAAAATATTTTACCAAATATCATTGTATAATATATATGATGAACCATCTTAATTATAAAAAAATATATGAGGCGGAGTATTAAGCCGCCTATAAACAAATATTTCAATTAATTTAACTTAAACAAGAATAAAAAAGGCAAAATATTATGATATATCAATATGAGAATGATAATCATTGAAAAACTAGTTTTACAAATACAAATATTATTGTTATATTATACGAAATGATTTTTGTGATTTAACTCGTTCTGTATTTTAAAAATAACATTATAATTAATTTTTTTAAGAGAATAATGCATATTATGAGAAATATTATATTCGTCAAACAGGGTTTTTATTAGTAAATAACGTTTTCAAACAGTTTGAAAAACATACAACTGGTTTTTTTATATCATACGACAATGAGATCAAATTTTATTGATGCTTGAGAGTACAAATGAAATATATCTTAAGAATTAAAATATATAGATTATTAAAAAATATAAATTTTTCATGAAAACTAATATAATTTATAATCAATGAGTTATGTAATGCGCAGTGTATAGGTGTCGAAAAAATAAGACTATACATTTAAAATTTCCACAGATACTAGAATAATAAAGACTCAATTTTATTTTAATTCAGATAATAAATCATGAATAAAATCTTTTTATGCATGTTTAATTGAGTAAAGTTAAAAGAGATATTTCATCATATTTTTAAAATAATAATATATATTCTATCCTGCCAGCTTCATAGTTTATTGAAAAAAAATAAAGTCATAAACACACTTTCGATAAATAAACAGGAAATTTTTAATCTGTTAATCAAACAAACATAATCTGTTAATCATCAACATGTTTTACTGTTAACAATACTATTTATTGTGAAGAAATTAAACGATATAAATATTATAAATCAAACGATTTTTGCATTTTTATTTAAATGTAAAAAGGTATTTCATCAAAAAATATTTCAAATTTCCAATTTAATTTTTACATAAAAAATGAGAATGGATTCTCGAATTATCTCATTGTATTCTTCTCGAAAATTGAATTTTAACAATTAAGAATAATTAAATACAAAATGTTGCAAAATATACCATTGACAAGAAAATGGAAAGAAATATTTATGTATCAGTTCAATTTTATTTCCATTTAATGTTTAATTTAGAATCAGCATCACAAACAAAACTAATATTATGATTAAATTTATTAAAATTTATCTTACCCCATAATATTCTTCGAATATTCTTTTGATCTTTGGTATATCCCAAATTTAAAGTTAACTCTCATTGAGCTTAGTTATGACTAACAATAAAATATAAAAATTTTATCTATGTAACTGTTAAGATTAAATTTTAATATTTATGAACTATTCTACAATTATATAATTATACAAATCCGAATCTCTTATATATTCCTAATTTTTAATGATATTATATAATTTACTGGAGTATTTACAATTTTATTAAATAATTAATCCACTTCGAAACACGTTCATAAATTTTAATATTTTTATAAAATTAATATCTCGAATAAATAATTATCGATGACTCAATTTGAGTATCTCAAGAGAAATTTTTATTGAGTATCATAAGAAGAATATCAGCTATAGAACCTTTAATATTGATACAATTAGAAGTTTTATGATGATAAAATAATAGTAATTAAACAACTAAATTATTCTTTGATGTAAAAGTTCGACTAAAAACAATACAAATAATTTAATTCATAATTTCATATTACCAGCATAATTTATGGATGTATTTTAATTTTTAAGAGACATCGAGCAAAAATATAATCATATATATTTCATATGAATGACTGAAATACAATCAATCAATAACTTAAAACCTATATTAATACAAAATTTGAATGACGTGGTTATCTGAATAAAATATAGACATTGTTAAATTTAAATTTACAACAAATAGATATCATTTCACAATATGAATTTAGAATATTTTATGAGAGAAGTGAGGAAGAATTCAATACATATTCTAAAATTGACAAAACTGCATAATTAAATAAAATGTGTACACAGAGAGTATTTTGAAAGACAGCGATAAATGAATTTTTCACATTAAATGAATAAATCTACCTTTTTATAAATAAGTAGGGAAATCATTTCCAGTGTTTAACTGTGTTGGTTTTTGAGGAATTAAAACAACAGTATTTTTTAAGAAACCAGAAATAATTTTACTTTCTAATATCCATGCGTATTTTTGATGCATTACTCATACTCAGGGAATAGTTGAAAACTACTGTAATTAGATAAATTAACACAAAATAAATTTCCTTAAATTTAATAAGACAATTCATGTTGCTTTCATAAATAATGAATAAACTAAAACGTGTGAATATGCTCTTGCATCTAACAAGTTTGCAACGTGTTGAAGTTTATACAGGTTATATCTGAGTTTGTTGGATTTTAAAGACATGATGCTATTCCATCTTTTGAAGACTGAATAAAAATGTAGAAATATTGGAATTTATTGAAAATTTTTCGAAACAACCTTATAAATTTGCGCTTAAGTATGTTAATTCACAAGATGTACTAAATTTATTTTTATCGATAGCATATGAATATGTACTCAACTTAACACATTTTGCAAAAAATAACTGATTGATTCATTCATCATTAAATATCGTGAGGCTTGGTTTGTGAATATATATCTGCAATTTATCATGTAGGTTTCTCATTATATAAAAATGTAGGCTTAATAAAACCAGGCATTTCAATTATCATTTTTTTATGTTTTTCATCGATTTGAATAAAAACCTTGATAATCTTTTGTTCTACACTAAGTAAGGATATAAAACAGAAATTTTTGATCAAAAACTGTATTATTTATGTAAAAATTCTTGCAGAAAATGTTTTTTTTATTTGACACTGCCTAGGTTAAACGTTTTTAAAATTTTATAGTGGTTATCTCGCTGAAATCGTAAAAATTCTGTTAACAAATTTTTGTGAACTTAAAGCTCTCAAGCAATCAGTTAAAAAGAAATAACTTTAAAATTTATGTCATTCGAAACTATCATACACAATTTTAATATTCTTATCCCAGGTATTTTTAAATGCTTCTCAATTTATAATTTTGAAAAATAGAGCAATAGAATTGCTTACTTAAACAAATATATCATCTTTTAAATTATCTCTTAAGCGATATCCAAGAACATTATAATGACGAAAATATCAGAATCGTCGACTTTTTACTATTACCATTGATAGGTTAAATACACTTGCCGACTTAAAATATCAACCCCTTAACGAAATGTCAAATGAAAATTGTTTCTTAATCGTGTTAAATTATCAAAATTTCGTTTTTTTTAATTATGTTGTTGATACTAAATTTCACTGATATTAAATATGGGCACATTTATGTCATTTTAAATGACTTATATTTATGAAATTGTGATTTTGAAAGATAAAATCTAAATAGACGAAATTTCAGTCACTGTTTAGTATCAAAGAAACAATTTATATATACTTTGAGCATATATAGAAGCCTATTTTTAGTAATATTTGTCATTTAAACAAGTTAAAATTCTGACTGATTGATATCGATTAACATTTACAATATTTTGTTCTTATTAGATTCATTTTCTGACGAAAGAAAAAAATATAGCTTTTGTGAAATATGATATGAGATAATAAAATGTATTACATTTTTTTATAAATATAAATTTTCACCACTATATTTCATTATTATTTTTTGAGATCTGAACAACTGTCATCGATTAAAAACGGATCTGATAACTAATAAAGCCTGATATTTTGTGTTGAAAATATTTGTGAAAATTTTTATTTTTGAATTTTTAAATAAATTTTATATCTGTCAAAATTGTTAAATTTCGAAATTAATCGATTATATCACTAAATTGATATAAATAATCTAAACATGTTATCATTTTCATTAAATGAATTAATATAATATAAACGCAGATATATTTTTAAATATAATAAAATTTTTCTTGTTCTTTTATTCATTCATAATATTTCTCAAAAAAAATCATTCTATAAATCATCTATAATATAAAATACCCTGTAAATCTTGATACTTTATAAACTTTATCCTCTTAATTGTAATTTTGAAAATATTTTGAAACGCTGTCCAGCGTGAAATAAAATTTTAAAAATAAAAAAAAATTGAAATTTATGATATATGATTCTAAAAATTTCAAAATTACAAAAATCAATCGATTACATGATAAAATTTGTTTTTGATATAACAATCTGTCTTTTAAATTGAATATTTTTTTAACATTTAAATTTTTTTCCATCGTTAAGTTAATATTAAAATATGTTTGTCAAAAGTTGTAATCAGAAGCTAAACAAATTAATTTTAGATAATAAAATCAAAACATTATTTATTTGGCTTAACTTGATGAAATAATCTAAACATGAATAATAATTTTAATAAATAATCATTAACTCAAAGCAAGAAGGAAGTGAATAAATCAAATATAATTTAGAAGAAGGTTTAAGAACATTTATGAATTTTTAGTAAAAGTCTTTTTAATGCTCACCCCCGATATAGAACCCTTAAGAAGTGCAAGCACTCGTAATCAAGTTGTGTGACATTTTCACTCATAAAACCCTAACATTCAAATATTCACATAAGAACAGCAATACCTCGGTGAAAAGAGTTCGTTTGGCTGATTTCATGCATATTATTATTTTTAAGAAGCAAGATGAAAATAAATTAAATTTTTCATTGAAATCAAAATTAGTAATTATATTATGAATAATAGTGCTACTCTATAGATCATAAAATCAATTTAAAGATTGTCAAATATTAGTATGGTGAATTTTTTATGATGAACAAAGATGATAGTATTTTTTATTCTCCTATAAATAAATTCCAAATAATATTGTAATTTTTGACAGAAAAAATGAATATAAATCTATCTTAGTTTTAGAAATTTAACTCAGAAGAATTTTAATTTTTTGAATAAAATTTAATATCTAATCATTCTAAATGTACATTCAAAGGTCGATAATTTACAAAAGTAATGCAGATCATGAAAAAACAATGAATTCGAAAATTTTGTTAAACAAGTATAAGAAGTTTTATGAATCATTAAAAAATAAAATGAACAGTCAATAACGAAAAACACCAATTTTTATGTAAAGACATAAAAAGAAACAAAATTCTTTACGTTTTTAGAATAATATAAATTATCGTCGATTAACTGTTAGTAATATCAATGAAAATGTATCTCAAACGAAAAGCTCCCCAAACATAAATTTACGACGAAACCCTTTGCAACTTATATAAATCAATAGTTTTAAGTATATTTTATAATTAACTCTCAAAAACATAAAAGAATATTTTAAGTTCAAAAGATGAAAAAGTCGTTTTTGGCGTCTTTCGAAGGATAATTTTATTGAAAAGATTTTTGTGATATTCCACTTATGAAGTAAAGTCATTTCTAACGAATCAAGATGAAAACCTCATGTATTTGGTAGTTTAGCACACTAGCCGACTAAAATCGTCAGATTTTTCAAATTTAGGACAACCTAAATTCTGAGAAATTAACTCTTTAAGATGTAAAGAGTTGTTTTTATGGCAAGAATATGAATGAATCTTTCTTTACTCCATCAAAGTAGCTTTGATACTTCCATTTACTTTCAGTCGAAGCCTCACTCATCTAGATTATTGAAGTTCGTTTTCATTTTTCCAGAAAATTAATGGATTTATAACCCACCTGGTATCTATACCTATGTCTAGGTTTATCAATTTTTCTGGCTTAGAGCACCTTTCCGACCAAAATTGATAAATTAAAGTATCTAAAAATTATCTCAGATATGTAATTTTTGTATGGTCGTCAGTTAAAATAGTCAAATTTATCATCTACAAACTTATTTGACGATGGAAAGAAATTGCAAATTTCTTGAAAAACTTATATTAATTGACAATATATATGACATCAGGTATTGAGGCTCTGATTTCTTTTAAAGAATGACCAGATGAGTAAATAAATTTTTTCATGGATACAATAAATATGAACTTAATTCACAATAATCGCATAAATCAAAGTTTATCTTAAATAATTTAAGAACAAGAACAGAACGTGTTTAAAAATGAATGAAAATCACGCTTTGGTAAATGGGAAAGGATTTATCAATATTTCGTAGTAATTAAATAACATTTTGTAAACAATAATATTATAATTATGTGAACTAGAATATTTTCTATACCCTTAAAATTAAAATTATCTGACGCTAAAATAAATATCTTTCCATGAAAATTAAAAAAATCAGATTTTACTCAATAAATTTTTTCAGGTTTTATTTGTTAATGTTTATTTATAAGTAAATTTGACTATTAATCATCTAATGATAATCAAATTGTGTTTAAATTGTTTAAACATTCACTAATTGAATTTTTTCAAATGTTGATGTTGTTTTTAATTTAATCTGTAGAAACTGCAATTTAATTCTGAGAAAAACACAAAGTATTAAATTCATATTAGAAAATATATTTTTCATGTAAATCTATTGTATTCAATAGCAAAGCTTTTTTAAAAAGTAATAGATATCATCATTTGTAATATTTAGGAATAAAATTAATTATTCAAAAATATTGATTAAGTAATTTTGTAATTTGATAAAAGGATTTATAAGTGTATAATTTATTCAACAGATTTTCGATATAATCTTAAAATCAATTATATTTGGAATTTTTCCACAAATATTATTTATTTAAAAATAATGATTATCAAAACATTTTTAAATTTGCAGCATTATATTTTGAAATGTTTTAAGCTAACATGTTTAATTATTTTATGAAATTCAAGAAATATTAAAATATTTTTATAAAAATTATCAACATTTTAAAATGTATGGAAAAATAAATATTTATAAACAAAAATAGTTAATGGTTTATTCTTTGTGAAAATTTAAATTTTTATATATACAAATTAATAAAATTTATTTATTAATTTTACAGAATATACAGTTTTTAATGGTATTTGATAGAATTTTAACAACAATATCCCAATTAAAAAAATTATTTCGCATAAAATTTTACAATATTTTGATTTAATAATTCACCTAATATTCTTTGTGAAATATTGATTTGATTATATGAGATCATCCAAACAAATATAATAAGTTTATTTTTGATCCGAAAAAGAAGTATTGAGTTATATATTTATTTAAAGAATGATCGAGATCTCTTTAAAATAAAATTCATGACTTAACATCTGAAATAATTGTTTCAGGAAAATTGAGAGAAATGCAAAAAATTTTAAATGCATGATAAGTCATGTCATTAAGATCTTTGTGAAATTTCAATGAAAATGTTGCTGTTTTTTATTTTTCAACTTGTAAACTGTTTATATAACTATTTAATGGATAAAATTCATGAGTTAATGTAATTTTATCAAATTAAATATTTAATTGTTTTTTTCTTTTTTAGGCTCAAAAAAACTGTGTTTGAAATTTATTCTTCTGTTTCATTATCTGTTGAAAAATAATTTCATTAAAATATTTTAAATACATATTATAACCTCTATTATTTAGTTTAAGAATGATTAATATATTTTTTGTTATATTGTGGCTTGTTGTTTATTCTGTATTTGTTTCCTCAGGATATACTTTAATTACATCTAAGCTCATAATATTATCTTTGACAATTTGAATGAATTTCCATTTTCATATGTTGAGTAAAATCTATTGTAATCCTAAAAGTTGGTTTTTATGAAAAGTGATCTTAGGTGAGTTTTTTATTTTAATATATTCAAATATCAACAATAAAATCTGAGTATATGAATAGCGAAATAATTTATTTAATTATATCAATATAGAATAAATTTTACAATTAAATTTGGTTCGAATTAGATTTTTTATGTTATTTAGATAATGGGTCAAGAAACAGTGGGACTTATTAAGAGATAAAATGTTTGTCTTGATGAGGTCAAATTTTGAAATTTATAAATTTTATTCTCTGAATGAAAAACACCTTCGGAAATATAAATTTACATCAGATTATAATTAAAATGCTGATAGTTATATTAATACCAATTACTCAATATAATTTTTAGATTAGTTTTATAAATTTTTATCTTTTTGCTGAAAATTTACTTAAATAACAAGCCTCTATAATTCTGCATTTTTACACATTTACAATTTTAAATTATTTGTGATCCAGAGATTTTCGTTAATATCAATAATATGATCTTTTAGAGATTTAAAAATATATTAAAATTCTTATAACATTTTTAATCACTTATGTTTATTATTTAAACGTAACCTCAAATTTTTCTTCTCTTGTGTTAACAGTTTTACAACTCGAAAATATACCATTTAAAATGTTAAATTAATTTAACTTTAAAATGGGTTGTGCCTGAAATGAAAAAAAAGAGTAAAGATTCAATTTACTTTCATTTATAATTTCTTTAAAATGTTTCAAATAACAGTATAATTGTATATCAATTGATAAAAATCCTTCATTACTGAGATAAATTACATTTAAAATGATATAGTTTTGTACAATCCAAAAAAATAATTCTATATAATCACTAATATATCATATTAAGTGAAAATATTTAATTAACGATGATTTTTGCTTAATATATTAAAGAAGAAAATAAAAAATGATAAATTCAAAATTTTTCTTTCTGCTGTCTAAATCATAGAATTATGGTTTATTTGTATCTTAAATTGAACAATACAGTTTTTAACATTTATTCTAAGAAACACAAAATTGGGTCTTTAATTTTATAATTTGTGTGGGGATTTTTATCAAATATTTAATTTAAAGGGAATTAAATAGTTAAATCTTGGTATATTTTTAATTTATTGTTTCATCTATCGTAAAAATATCAAAGATGACAATAACTACTTTTTATAATGATAAAATACATTTTATTCATAAATTAGTGAAAGTTACAATTTATAATTATATATTTGTAATTACTCATGAAAGATTATTTTTGAAAAGATCATGCGATTTATTAAAACAGAATAATTTTTGACATTTTATGTTGATCTGAATTAAGTATTGAGTTCAGGAGTAAAATTATCTAGATTCCATATTCACAAATTAGGAGGGTTATGATTAATATTTTTCTCGTGGCTTCAAACTTATTTCATTATAATCGTTAATATTGTTGTTTATGATGTATTTTATGATAAAAATATAGTCTATATCAAAAAACATTTTTACAATCCTAATATATCATAAAAATAGAAAATTTGGAATGATCCTAAACGCGAGAGATCTGAATGGAAAAAATATATAAACTCTCAATTTCCGTAAACTATGTCTTAGAAAGAAAATTTTAATTTTCTTGAATATACAAATTTAAATAAACTTGAAATTTTAAAGTGATTAAGGTAGATTTTCCAATGACGAAATACAGTTTTATTCAAATTTATCGTTGTGTTAAATTTAAAATAAATTCATTGTAAAAATAATCCTAAAGTAAAAACATAAATTATTATGAAAATTGTATTCAACCATTAGGATATAAAAGAAGGTAATTCAGAGATGAGTTTAGTTTAATAAATTACTATAATTTTGTGAAAATTCAATTCAAGCTATTCCTCAATATTTAAAATAAGTAATTACATACAGATTCCATCATTGAAGAAAAGTTTAAAAACAGTATTAATATAGACTAATGTGTAGAATTTCATTTAGATACTAAGAGAACACAAAAATTTATAAGATGTTTTGGCAAAAACGGTTCTATTCTAAAAGATTGAGAATTATATCAATCATTAATTCACTGATGATTAAATAATCTAATATAAAACATTCAAAAACTCAAAAACAGTCTTTTACAGCGGATCAAATTATAAAGATTGTAAAGAGTATTAGAGATATCTTTTTAATGATTACGATTTTTACAAGAATACTCGGTTCAATTTTATAAGGAATTTCTTTATCTCTGCCAAAAATATTTATTTCTGTGTATTTTGAGCAATTTGACTGTCTATCCCAAGAATTGCATTTAAAAGGTATGCATTATTCATGATATTAAAATAATATATTGCTTACTACATATGTCGACTTAATGTAGTTTTTTAAATTTATGATAAATAAATTTATTTTGAATGAAAATTTTACTTTAT
>JALDNG010001249.1:0-80437 GCA_024349245.1 Neodontobutis hainanensis
ACATTAAGACCGATACTTCGGCCTTATAGTTTTGTAGGATATGGATCTTAAACCTTTAAATTTAAGGTTGGCAATAAATTCAATACTGCTTCAAAAGACCGATTAAAAAACCATGCACGTGCGAAGCAACTGCTATCGTCCATGCTATGTTGTGACTTATGGCGTATATGCCTCATCAATAAAAGTAAAAAACATTAAAGAGACACCGTGAGAGATTCATTGTAACCTTTACACGGATAATAAGTTAGAGTTAATATCTAATCTATTTGTGTCAATAATATTTTTAATATTTCTTAAGAAACTATTTATGGAGTGATTTGGCAATCAACGGTATTTTAAACCATTTTAAATTCATCAAAAATCTTGAAAAGTTTAACAAGATCACATGATTTTTACCCAAAAAACATTTGTTGTATTTCAATGTTTAAAAAACTCGTGCAAATGTCTCATCGGCCTCACATTGAATGGAATTTATTTAAAATGTATAAATTCAATTTTTTGAAGACTTACTTAAATTCTTTGTTTTTAAAACATTTTAGATTTTATGTGACAACTCATTAAAGAATTTAAGAAGAAGAAAATATAAATTAAAACAGAGGAAAATAGTGCTTTCTAGATCTTTGTTATTTAGTTTTCATATCTTTATCTATTTTTATATGCGTCAAGCTATCCCAAGCGAAAATTAGCCATAAATAACATATGCCTAAAAATATTTCTCATTTATAATGTACACTTCGGTCCTTAGGGATATAATCTTGTCTCGTAAACTTGTGGTATGTAAAGCTAATAGACGCCCTATTATTTAACAGACGACGAATTAATTTTTGAAATTCTCAATCTAGTGTACGTTTATAAATTATTTTAAATAGGAAAGTCACTGTTGTAACTGTGTTGTCATTCTGAAAAGATTGATTATACAATGCTTACTATGGATGCCTATGTCCTTATAGTACCACAACTTTCTTTACTCATAGTTTTAATACAATTCATTAAATTTGCCAGTTAAGCGTTCAAATAATTCATTTTAGAAATTAAATAATAGGATATAAAGACAACATTTAGTATAATTCAAGATCAGATTCAGTCTAAAAGCATTGAATTAGATTAAAAAACTATCAAGAAAAGCCTCTAATACAGGGGTGGCCAACCAAATGAGCCTTCGGGCCATTTTAGAAATTTATCATAAACTCGCGGGCCGCATAAAAATTTATATATCATTCATAAGTGATAAGACGCTAATAAAAATGAAATTAAACAAAATTAAATAATATTACTCAAAAACACAAAGTAAAAATTATATTAATAAAATAATTCTAACAAATTTAATTTTTTCAATTAATGAGATATTTGCTTTTCCATGCTCTCAACTTCTGCAGATCGATATCTATGCTTGTATTTGCACATCGTAATAGGTTTTGTAGATTTTCGTATTTCAAACTCTAACGTGATTTATGTTTAGCAAATTTCATTTTCGAAAAAAATGATTCGCAGATATAAGTTTATCCAAATGCACTTACGACTTTTTGTGCCAGATTTCTCAAATTTGAAAATCTTTATCTTGTGATATAAATTTTATAAAAATCAATCATAGATTTTGATGCTTCAAAAATTTGTCTTAATTCGTTATTGCATTGTAAATCAATCAACTCCATCTGGATATGTTCTGGGACCGACTCGACATCGACATAAGAAGGAGATGAATATATTTCAAATATCTTATTGTATTTGTGTAAATTAGCAAAGCGATATTCAAAGGCAATATATGTTTTCAGATTTCTTGTGCATATTAAAAATAATTGTTATTTCGTGGATTTTTCATTTCTTTTAACAATGGAAAATGCTGAACGTTATTATTTTTCAATTGAGATTCGAATAGTTGCAATTTTCTTTGAAATGCTTTGATATGATTGAACGCATCTACTATTAAATTGTCTTCCCTGCAAGGAGACGTTTAATTGATTGAGTTTTTCAACAATATCCACTAAAAACATAAATCCATTAACCACTCATCATCTTTCAGTTCGGGTATTGGTCTTTGCCTGTCATTCATAAACTCATCAATTTCTTGCCGAAGCTCATAGAATCGTTGTAAACATTTTCCACGACTTAACCATCTAACTTGACTGAAATATATTATGTCTCCGTATTCAGAATCCATTTCATTCAGAAATTCTTTAAATTGTCGGTGAGAAAGTGCATGCGAACGAATGTAATTCACTGTTTTGATTACTACATTCATTACATGATTCATTGATAACGTTTTGGCACATAAATTCTGTTGAAGAATCAAACAGTCGATAATAAATAAATCATCTTTCTTAACACGATTTTGAATATCGTTCTTGAATTCCTTTTTATCTAGTAGTAATTTCACAGCTCCTTTTTCTTTACCGATCATAGCAGGTGCGCCATCAGTTGATATTCCAGAAAGGGTATCCAAATTCATATTATTCTCATGTAAAATTCTTTCGATGGCATGGAAAATATCTTAACCTTTTGTTGTATTCTTAAAACTTACCATGCTTAACATTTCCTCTGTTATTTGAAATGATTCATTTACTCCACGAAAAAATATTACAAGCTGCGCTGTATCTGATATATCTGTGCTTTCATCAAATGCCAATGAGAAATATTTAAAATCTTGAATTCGTTCACGTAGCTTGATGATAATTTCATTTGAAATATCGTTTATTCGACGACAAATCGTTTGCCGGAAAGACTCAGATTTGAAAATAATTCGCATTTGTCTGGAAAAAGAGTTTTCGCTGCAGCTTCTAAACATTCCTTGATGAATTCTCCTTCCGAAAACGCTTTCATTCTTTTTGCAATCAAAAGAGAAATAGAATAAATTGATTTTACAATTCGATTTGGTTGTTGTAGGGACAGACGAAACATTTTTTGTTGAGATTTTAACTGCGATTTAAATTCTTTGAGTCTAGTTTCTTTAATCTCTTTATCGAATTTTATATAATCACAATGTTTCGTTTCGTAGTGTCTTTTAACATTGTATTCTTTGAATACAGCAACGTGTTCTCGACAAATTAAACAGATTAGCTTTTTATTTTCGAGTATAAAAAGAATTTTTCTTCCCACTCTTCGCTATATCTTCTGTTTTCATCTATTATTGTTCGTTTTTTAGAATGCATGCTGAAATTAGAGGATGAAAAAATTTTTTTAAATTTTTTCCGTTGAAAATAAACGTGTTTATAAAAATGCTAAAACTCTGCGGGCCGCGGGCTGCGGGTTGGCCACCCCTGCTCTAATATATACATTAATAAATTATTATGCATTATTTTCATCATGTAATTATGATACTTATGTTCATTAAAACATGCTTGCTTGACACTGAATTGTTTTATATAGCATTTAACTTTTCGATTTTCTAATAACACTGTGTGCAGTAGAGCAGCGTATACTTCGACTCTTGAAATTGTTCAAAAATAAGAATGTTTTCAAAGAATATTTTTTAAAGTTATGTAGTCTGCCTAAAAATAAAAGTTATTTCTATGAAATATTTACGATATTTTTAATCATATATAATCAATAACATATCAGTTTTTTAAAATTATCCAAATGTTTATTCTTGCATAAAGCCCAACTAATAGGTTTTTCAAAAATATTTAAATATTTATGGAAGAACACCAATACAAACACAATGGCGAGAAAGATCATTCAAGATTCAAATTAGTAGAAAACACCATTATGTGTGAACGTAGCTTGAACAATTACTTTTGTTTTTACCCTCAAAACAGACATAAGTTTATCATTCAATTTGAAAGAAACCTTTTTTACATGCTTCAATAAGATTAGCAAAGGGACTGTAAAATTGATATAATTAAGAAAAAATGATGCCTAAAAATATTTAAGTTCAGAAGTATTCTTAAGTGAAGGAGCATCATTGATTAAAATGCGAGAATCATCATGGTGTGATACTTTTACTTAAATTTATTAACCTCAGTAGAGAACTTAATTTCGAAAAAATTTACTTCTTTTTCTTTTTTATATTAACCTAAATCTTTTCTGATATCAACTAAATTTCTTTCAAGGTGTATAAGTGATCAAAATTTAAATATATTTTAATTTATAACTTTGTAAAGAATACAGCTAAAATTTGAATTCCGTGAACTAACGAATACATCATCTCTTGAAAAATTTTTACCAAATTTATGTGACAAAGAATGTGTGTTTGTCCACAGTAATCTTATTAATTAAATTTAAAATAAAAGGAATGTATCACTTCCACTTGTAAATATACATCTTTAGAAATATTTTAAAATTTATTTACATGCAGATAAGAGGCTTGTTTATCCTCAAATTCGAAATACCAGTGATTTTCCAGTAATTAATAGTTGAGTTTAACATTAAAATCAGTGCATATTTATTTTTTTTAATCTACATATTGGGAGAATACCACGTTATTTGTGTTTTTATCGAATATAATCAAAATTAAACTCCTTAGAAATTCTGCATTCAATTTTAAATACGACAAAAGAAAATTTGCGTTTTTTAAAACTCGTGTATATTAGAATCAATATTAAAAGGAATTTAAACATGATGATTTCATATATTACCTTATTTTGAATCAAATATCTATTTTTAGGTTTCAAAAATTCAATAATTCATCTTTCCTGATATCTTCATGAACAATGTTTAGATTATGTTTTTATCCTTGTTATTTTCAGATTATCTGTACATGCGCTATATCATAAAAGCGTTGACGACTATTTATAACAAAAATTATAACATCCTCATCCTATGTAGATTAATTTGATAGCATAGGCAAAATTATCTTAAATCCATATCAATTAAAAAAATAATAAGAAATGTAATTCTTGCATATTCTAAGAATTTACTTTTTTTATTTCAAAAAGTCTTAAATTTTCCATCTTTTTTATGCATGAAACCTAATCAATTGTAACGAGCATAATTTTTATTTTGTTACGATTCATTGTGAAATTAAAATTAAGAAAATCCACCCATGAGCTTATTTTTAAGGTACAGACGTGAACTTAGTTAATCATTTAAAATGTCATTTTCTCTGAAATCAGAATTCTTTAAGTTTATTTTTTAAATCGTGTGTAAATTTATATTATTCCATATTTTGTTGAATTTAGCATTTAAAATATCTTGCTTACATGATTTATTTCTACATATATTTGCACAATCAATAATATAAATATGGTTTTGCTATTTTTATGGAACAAAAAGACATCATTTTGTCCTTGACATAACTTAACTATTCTTTACTCAGTAATTTTGATGATTTTGCATCAATCAATGAATTGCAGAGTCTTCAACAATTTTGATGAAAAAAGCGGTATCTGAACTCTTATAATATTAATTTAGTTTTGTTTTAATGTTTGTTGAAACAAACGACCATACCAGAAGACTAAACTAGTATTTACATTATACCGAAATAGCAATTTGATATGTGATTTTTTATTGAAAATAGGGTTTGATAAATCTCCTGATTTTCTAACCAGATACGAGGAATTTTAATGTTATGAAAATATATTCAACTTCATTAATCATATGTCAAGAACCTTAGAGATATATAAGTGAACGTAAATGTATCCAGATTAAATCGTAAAAATTATTCAAAAGAATTGTAACGTATAACTTATTTGATGAATTAAGTGTAAATTCCTACTGATGCTATCGAAATAAAGATCATCGTGACTCAAATCGATATGATCAGTTGTATTATATTAAAAGGCTCCAACTCAGTAAATTTTCAAACATATCTTAGTAAAAATTGAATTTAAAACAGTATAAATAATTTTCATCATAATATCTAAGCAAAAGTTAAGCCTCGCTAGAATATGTATATAATATTATTACATTTCAATCTGTCGATAATATATTATACAGTTTATAAATTCAGCATTCATGAAAAATTTTATTTTGGATGATTTATGATATGTTAAATTATATCTCATAAGCCCAAATAAATTGTTTTGGTTTTTAAAAGGAATAAACATAACTTGAATTCCTTTTAAAGTTGATTGAAGAACGTATAATGTGAAATCTGAAAAAATTATCATGAATGTAAGTGCAAATTTCATGATTTGCCTGGCTTGTGTGTCAAGATATTCAAAAGTTGCAAAATTTATTTTTGATATGATTAAAAGTCGAAGTAAATTCAAATATGAATATAAACCAATGTTAATCTATCAAATAATATTTGATTGTAGGACACTCTAAAGCTGTCATCTTAACAATTTTTTCCTAAAATAACTGATTCTATTTCTAACATGCTTTTAATGAATGCAATCTTATAATAATATACATGTAAAAATTACGAAAATGTTTGTCTGAGGGTAAATCTAGTATCAAAGCACAATTTATTTATCTATCATAAAATATCATTTAAATCTTCACAAATTTTTTAACTATGCTCTGAATATACATCTGATTCTTGTTGAAATAAAGTTAATTTGTGTTAAAAAAGATATAAGAGCATTTTGAGACATTTAAAAACAACACATAAATAAATACCAACCAGTGATGTTTAAAGAAAATCTGATAAAATTTGAAATGAATTTATATCTACAAGAACAGGTATTATGAATAAAAATAGTCGAGAATCGTGAGAATATGATAACTCGTAGGAATATGTAAATATCAACAGTAAAATAAGCAATTTTACTTCATCGACAACTTAAGGGAATGAAAGAGATTAATTAAAAATTGTGGATAATTTTTACAGGTAGAGTTCTTTAATGGAAAATGTTTGCAGTTTAAAATTTACATTTTAAAGAATATAAATTGACTATTATTTTATATATCGTAATTTGAATATAAATGTGATAAATTAATAAATAATGATAGAATTCTACACGAAGTAAAATAAGTATTATTTGGCCAAAATTATAAAAAATTATGATTATATTAAAGACATGGATGGGGAAAGAAATGTGTTCTCAGATATTTATTAATCCGAACTGATGATTTAAATGTCATCACATCAAATTTTATTTTAATATCAAACTTTTATACGGAAAATAAAAACGTTAAAAATTCATAAATTTATGAAAATCAAGCTTAAAATTAATCTCGTATAATCAGATTGTAAATAAAAATATGAATGTAATTTCAAAATTATTTTATAAACAGCTCAAAATAAAGCATTTTAAAAACTATCTGCGAATTCGAGACTTTCGAAACTCCATGTTCGTTAAAAATGACTTTTTGTTCATATATCCTTCAATAAAACCACAATTAGTTTATAAATATTTGCAAAAAGAAATAAATATTAAATATCTTATTTGTTAAGGTTATCGATTGTTATTTCTTCCTAGTCAAGTCAAATATTCGGATTGTATTATGCCTTATTTTCAACATATTGTTGTATTTTTGATATATGTCGAATTTTAATGTGTAATATTAAATATATATTCACAAGTTTCATATTTTAACCATATTTTTGTATATTTGTAAATTTAAAAGGTGAATACACAATCCATACCAGGTACACATCTTCATGCCACCTTAATAGATGTCTTTACATATCTATTTAATATATATAAAAATACTGGGAAGGTTTTATGTCTCAAATTTGACATGAATTTCCAGAATATCAATACTAAATTCAAGTTGTTGAGATCGGTTTTTTGTCTTTATTTCATATTATATAAGAGATATTTCGTCGCAGCGCTAAATTCACGGTTGTTTTAAACAAAATTTGAGGGAATATTGCTGCTTATTTTTTTCGATTTTAAGAAATTAATTAGTTTGGATGGAAGCCTGAACACTTAACTTAATCACAGTATTTTCTAAAATCTTAATTTCCTGTTTTCCAGAAAGAGATTCTAAATACTCAAACCAGTTTGAAGTGTGATATTTTTTATCGCTGAAACTATTGGAATCCTATGATGCGTCCTCCGTCTTGGAGAATGAAAAGCAGTTTTACTCAAAAAATTTTGTGATATCAGAATTTTTGATCTCGTTCGGTAGTTTATAATGACTTTGTGAAGTTCCTTGCTTTATGAAAATTTTTGAACATCATTTTTGCAGTCTTATCTTGGAATCATCTTAATATTTTGTCCATTTCTCCCTTTTCTGGGAAAGTAACTTCTTTTTGAAATTTATACTTTTTTTCAACAATCACACTATTGATTCAAAACGATGTTGTTTCTAAGGTTGTGTAATTATCTATAAAAATCCTTTATTGAGGGATTATTCATAAAAACTAAAGACATAAGTTTCATCTGATTTTCATTATAAATTCTATGATATTCAGATTTCTGGGAACTAGAAACGAAAACTGGTTTCTGTTACGAAATAGGCTCTTGCTAACTCAAAATAAATGGCTCTACTTTAATAAATTTTTACTCACCTGAAGCGATAATTTCTAAAGGAGATATATTCTGTGAAGATCGCAATGATGTTTGTGTTTTGTCTGTTGCATATTAAGAAAAAAGAATTTAAAATGATAAATTCTTTGTATTTAGACTGTCTTTTTTGTCAAAGAGAGATTACAGCTGATAAATAAATAAAAGTTTAAAATGCCCAAAAGATAACTTTGATTACGAAAAATAAAGCATATAATACATGATAAAAAAAGAGTGTGAAATTTATTTTATATTTTATGTTTTTAAAATATATGATTTTCATCTTCGTAAAATATGTGAGATAAAACATCATATATTTTCCCAAAAATTTTACATTTTGATCATTAAGACTAACTTAAGGCCATTCATCATTTATTTACGGAGTTCTGTTTACAAAATTAAAATTTATGACGTATTATAATAAATTATATTTTTTCTAATATTATAAAATCTTTAAAAATTAAGACGTTATTTATTCTTCATTTGACTATGATGGCAAATTTAATTTATTGAAATCTAAATAATTGTAACATGTATTCTAAATCAGAGCTTCTTAAAAATTCTTAAGGGAAGCAGGTTCTCAAAATTAAGAATTATCAGTATTCATGTATCTGGTAACATATCTATGAAGCCTTCGTTATTTTCCCCATTATATTCTTAATTTTAAACACTGAACTCAAAACCAGACCTTATAAATAAAAAAAAATAAATTTTTAATTTAGTTTTTTTAGTATTTTAACGAGTTGAAAATTATTAATAGAGGGATAGATTTTCGATATTTTCCTATTAAATAATACAAATCACATACTAGATATCGTCTTTTGAAAAATCTAAAATAATTAAGAAGAGTTATAGAGATACTTGTGAGAAAATAATCTTAAAATTCTTGAGAATCTAGCAAAGATGGGACGTAGATGTAAAAACCAAAATTTACATAAATCCTTCTCATGGCCCTAAAACCAAGAAATTGTAGAAGAGCTTCTACCGAGAATTAAAGAGAAAAGTAGTAAAATGAAGGTTTATATAAGATAACGTTCCGTCTCGACGATGTAAATTTTGAAAAAATCGCTGTATCTCACAAAGAATGGTTTACTACCTATTTTGACAGGTTTGAAAGGTCTAATTGAAAAAAAACTGTCAGAGTTATTTTTTATGTGCAAGATATCTGAAAATGGATTCTTCAAAGAGGCGAGGCTTTAGTGCCAATACTAAAATAGATTATAATAATTTCTGCAGATTTTTGTACCATGTCTGAAAAGAATATTTATATTTGAGGAAATGTTGATTTGAATAAAACAGAAGTTCTTATAGAGATATTCCAAACATATTAATTCAAATAAAAGAAGGTCTTCGAAGAGGAAAATGACACTTTAATCCGTAAAGGCTACTATCAAGCGAACAAAAGATTCATGATAAATATACTGGAAAATAGAAATTCTGAACCAAACTACAAACAATCAAATAGATCTAACAAGAAATCATGGTATTAGAATATCTTGATCATTAGATTAATGGCATGTAAATGTTATAAACAAAAATATTAGTCATATAAGACTTAAAGGTTCGTGTATTCAAAGTGGAAAGACGAACAAGTGAAATTTTATTCTTTTTCGTTCAACACCCAGTAGCTCTAGGATCAGTTATTTAAAGCGATGAATATGTATCTTTTGAAATGATCGAACACGATTGACATGGTTTTCTTCAGGATACAGAAAATCACAGTATCTATAACTGGGGTTCATACCCACAAAATCGAAAAACTCTTGACTAAATTTTAAATAAATAATTTCTTTTAAATATGAGACTAACATCAGAAAATCTGTACACTTTTCATCTTGACAAATTTATGTACAAGTAAGATAAGATGTAAAAAATCAATCGGAGCTTTTTATTTATTCTTAACTTGTTTCCACAAGATGTTTTTCAATAACATAGTAGTTTAGATGATCACTTTTCTTTAGAAATATAATTATTTTCATTTATTGTCTTACTAATTGTGTCCATAAGCTATTTACACGGTTTTTGAACTCAGGATAGGTTTTAACATGCAAAAATATTAATTTTTTCAACGAATGCACATTTTTAATTAATTTCTTTTAAAAATACTCTAAATTTGTATATCTAAGTTAAACCAGGCATATAAAAAATAGATGATGCGCTCATCTAATGTGATGGGTGTCACATGCTAAATTAATATCAATTTGTCATATAAAAATAAAATAAAAACATTTTTTGCAAGATTTAAAGAAATACTTAAAATATACCATATATTTATCTTTAATCAGCTTAAACATCATTAGATATTCATTGTCATTTTTATTGATTAAATCAATTTAAATTTAAACACCTTAAAAAACTGAAATATTTTATTTATATTATTATTTACAATATACACGTCAAGAGAAATTGAAAGTGGTTATATTAAAATTTTCTTACACATGCCTTTTAAATGTATTTTAATAAAAATTATCTGTTTTCTTTTTTTAATTAAAACATAAATTAATGAATTTTATTTAGTTTCTCTATCCTATTCAATAAGATTGAACGTAATGATACAAAATTTATTGATATATTCTTTATATCTCTAGCTGAAAAATGGAAGCGTAAAATTAAAAATTTTTTTATAGGATTGAAATCAAAACATATGCTTACAGGAAAATTTAAATATAAAATGTTTTGTCAAAGATATATTCCTGATATTTATTGAATTTACATTATTTAAGCCATTTAATAACGATTTTGTTTAATTATATTTAATTTATTTAAATTTTATAATTCAGTAGGTTCTTAAACATTTTTTGTGTCTTGAACGTAAAGGTTGATTGATAAATGTTTGGACGCCCTAAGTTAATGATTATAATGACATCATATTTTATATAATCTTCATAATAATGTTCAGAAAATCAACAAATACTGAAAGATGCAAAATGTTTATCGTTACAAAATACATTGGCATCAAAACTAGATACGGATGAAAATATGTTTATAATTTATATTTTATATGTTTATACTCATTTTTTCATATGATTTTGATAAAATTACATTATAACAGAAGCATAGTCAAAAAAATTCTAAAGTTAGGGGTTGGTTAATTTGACGGATGAACTTGTTGCCTATACAAAGTTTATTTATTCTTTCAGAAATCTATGATAACATAGTTGAATATCTCTTTCCCCATTTAGGCTTGTGCGATGTTTAGTTTTCATAATATTAAGAATTGAAAAACTGTCTCGTACAAATAGGTTTTAGCAAATAGCACAAAAATATGGATCCATTTCTCATGAAATAAAGGATAATTCTGTCTTAATGAACATTAGAAAGTTGTAAGTTATTGATAATCAGATATCGATTGAAGATTACTGTTTCTTGTAATTTCGGAAAGTTTTTCTTCTTTTAGGCCAGTAAAACCAGTTAATTAACATTCTTTATTATTTCAAATCATGTCATGGGTGCCTATATTTTTATGTTTGAAAATATTTATCAAAGTACTCTGAAATTAAGGACAGCTTATCGTTAGTCAGGAACATATTTGTTTTGTTCAGGTATTCAGTTAATATTGGAAAAATCTCGAGTATACCGTTTTTTATTCAATGTATCCAAATTCGCCAGTTCTTCTTGAATGTCGTTAATTTGTCAATTTTCGAAGAATTTTTGACTCCTCAACTTTTATTGAAGTATTCAAAATGTTCAGCTGGCTGAATATACCTGACACATGAGCCAACTAAATTATCCATGGATGGTTGGTAACATTCTCTGCCAAGTTAATTCTTTATTGGATTAAAAATTCTAAATTTGGCTGCCAAATCACAGATGCGTTAGATATCTTTACCCTTTTATATCAAAACGTATATAATTGTGCAAAATAAGATGCCTGAATTTTGAACTAGATTTAGCTGATAATTTTGTAAATAGATTATTAATGGGTTTCGATTTAATGAACTCACAATTATCTCACAGTTAAATCGAATCACGTCATATCAGTACTTAGATTTCTATTTGTCAACGCTTCATGGTAATGCATACAGTGTTTCGACATGATATGTGCTGCCATGGTAAGAATTCTAGCTATGAATCAAGTGTGCCTCAAAATCATAGACGCAACTCCATCGGTGCATTCGGCTAAACATTGTCCAGTGTAGATCAGATCAATTGATATAGCAGCTAAATGTTGCGAAACTATGTTTACAGGTTGGCGAGGAGGTGGATTGCAGGAGAATCAGTCTTCCTAAATTACCCTTTTGAATGAATTGAGCACATAAGAGAAGCTACTCTTGGCCAGAAATGTCTGTAAATTTATCAAGTGGCATGGCAGGGTAAACTTTCTGTAAGCGCGCAAGTTATTGAAATTTAACATAGTCGGAAATCTCAAAAATTTTCCATTCAAACGGTATCATCTGACAAAGGTGTTCACTTGAGTTTTTGACTTTCATCATGAGCAATCATGAGTTCACGAATATTCATTGATCGTGAAAAATTTAATAATCGCCAATGATATTGGCCTCCTTTGCTTGTGTAATATCTCAGTGCAACTGAATACGAATTTTTCAAATCCATTTTCAGTTATCGAAAAAATGTTATTTAAAATTTTCTATGTTTAACAGCTTGTTCTGATTTTCGAGGTCTATATTCTTTTGTTTTATCTTTTTATTTTGAATATTCATTCTCAAAATGTTCTTTCAGCATACTTGATTTCATTTACTAATTTGACAGTACCTGCAGATAGATGAAACACTGTGGATGATCATTACTATGGGAAAAATTATGAATCGTAATCGTATAACATCAGAATCGTACTTCAGAACATTTTGTTCATTACTGTTTGCTTCACTTGAACCAACATAAGGTTTTCAGAAATATCATTATCTTCTCAGCTTCATACACTACTTTCGATTTCATGATCTCACTGTTCATTAAAATGAACCTGTAAAGCGTTATCCATCGGTGCCCAATTAAATTGAGTGTTCGAATAAAAGTTCCTTTTACTCATTGATCCTTCTTTCAGAAATTCTACAAACCTTAACAGAGGCTCCCTTTAAACATATTGTTTAACTCACTCAACAAAGTTCTTTCCCTTAAGATAATTAGCATGCGTATACCATGACGGAATTTATTTAAAATCAGGGGACGACAATAGAATAGGCTTAACCTGTTTTTCTGTTTTATATGAACATACTTTAGACGTTAATATTCAGAATGCTAAATCCTTGACCAATCATAAAGCGAGACACTATCTATTGAACTATAAATAATCTAATCTCGAAATAAGTTAAAAGTCTGAGTCCTTAGTTACTGATATTAGATCCTTATCGAAAATTTATCTATCAGTAATGTGAGTAATATTGTAACAAATAATTTAAAATTCTGCATGCATTCAACGATCCACACGACATAGGGCTGCAACCTATAGGTTGAAAACCACTGTTTTAGTTTGATACTAATAGGAAAAAATGTATCATTTGTTACATTGGTTCATGCGAGTTTTGAATATTTATTTTAATTTGAGGTTAATTTGTATATTATTCATTCATGAAATAAACAAGAACTATATTTGACACGTTAATTAATATTTAAAAATTATTACATAAATAAATGTTTAATCGAAACGTGTACAAAGATCCACCGTGATAAACTCTATATTTAAAAAACAAAAATTCAATTCTAAATTTTTAACTGGTAATATTTATGAAAAATTTTTAGTTTTGTAAAACAAATAAATGTAGATATTTAATCCCCTTTTTTATATCTTCGCTTTGTTTAATATGATTTTACCATCAATCTTAAATTACTTGACGATAAAAATAAATAAAATTTAGAGATAAATTATAGTATTAAATAAAAGAGAATTTTTCTAATCTCAAACATAAAAAGAACGCAAAATTTAATTTCCATTTTGAATATGTCATTTATTACTTCCAAACAATTAAGAGTAGACATACTCAAACGTCAATCCATTTTTCAAAGATTTTATGGAACTAATCTTAAATTGTTGAAGATATAATGAGAATAAAATTTTTTGATAATGTAAATTAATTTCTCGTTTTATGTTTCTTAATTCTGAAGATCCATAAATAAAATGACAAAAATATTTATGCTTTGAATTCCTCAAAGTTAAAGGTGTATTGTCAAAATCTTTCATTCTTACCAATGCAGATTTAGAAAGATTTTTATGAAAATAATGCTAATTTAAAATTTCAGAAATTAATCATGGACAAAAATTAATACATTCTTGAGATAATATTTCTTTGAAACACTTCAAGTTGTTATCAAATAAAAATGTATTTTTAAATATATTCGTAAAACTTCATGATATATCTGTTCCGAAAAATGTTATGGCATGAGCATAAGCTAATGTAATGAATATGGAATACAAGAATGATTTTACTCTAAAAATATCAACAAATAAATAATTCTAAAATGATGTTTGAGAAAATTTTTAATTAATCAAAAATTAAATATATTTTACATCAAAAATATAATGAAACAGAATTTCCTTAATATTTATCAACTAATAAATAGAGAATTTGAATCTAAATTGTTAATAAATCTATATTTATTGTGAAAATTAATATCTAGCTAAATATGAAAATTGTAAGATCTTTTTAGCACATTCTCATAAAAGCACATCATTGAATTGAATTACATTAAAAAACATTGTTTTTTTTATCTTCGATAAACTTGTAGATGAAACAGACATCATAATCGAAGAATAAACTTTTGATTCAAAACCCAAAATAGTTTTTTATGAATCATCAGTTTGTATAATAATATATCAATATACCAGTTTTGCATGTTGATGATATTTGGAATAAAATGATGTTATGTTGACTAAATGGTCTGTCCATATAATATAAAATAATTTTTGGATTTTACTTCTTTGAGTAAATGATCCTGATTTTGACTTGATAAAATATTATATTGATCAAAGCAAGGACTTTTATTAAATACATACAGGTTAGACATAATTAGATACTTGTTGTTGTTTGATTATCATTGAGAAATATTTAAACGGTTACCATGTTGAAATGTTTATTTTAAATTTTTGAATATTTATGTTTACAAATTAAGTTAATACAAAGAAATTAGCAAAAAACTACGCAATTTTAGAATCGTCAATTATTTTTTCAAATTAATAAAAGGCTCAAAAATCCGGAATTTTTAATATTTTAAAGATTATACATTAGATAAGTGTATAAAATCTGTAATTTCTTGTGTTGACTTGAAAGTTTAAGGGTACATTATTCATTAATACCCGCTAGAGAACAATTGATATAAAATTAATATTTTTACTTTTGCAGAAATTTAAATGGTGGTTAATTTCAAAATATTACAGTTAACGCGTTATTTCGAAAACTTAAAAACTTATGATAAATACTGCGTTTCGCTTTATTCAATCAATACGAATCTTAAATCAAACAGGCATGATCGAAATGATAAAATTTGATAAAATATATAAATATAAAACTAAATTGGCGGTTGAAAAATTTTATCATGTCCAGAATATGTATGTAAATTCTTTAAACTCTAAAGTATTCAGGATTGATGTAAGATTTATTGATAGTTTTAAAAATAATAGATCTACGATGATATTACACAGTTGATGTAGATCTGCATTCGATTTTAGGCTTGATATTTGAATCTTTATGCAATATTATAAATGATTTTCAGGGTATAATCTGTAGGATACATAATAACGATTCCAATTCTTAAGTAATAAAACCCTTAAATGTAGTTATTTATTCTTGACAAAAAAATCAGTGAACAAATCTTTTTCTACATTACTATGAAGTACAAGGTACAGGTTGATTTATTTGAACACAAATAACTTATTTTTTGAATTGAAATTAAACACATTTTGAAAACTTTATGGTTGAAACTAGTCAAATATAATTTACAATGAAGCAGAAATTTTCAGAAAGATCGATCCACGAAGATACCTTAAATTATCAGTTGAATTTTACAGATTCTTCATTTGAGACTATTTTATCTTTTTGTTATAGACTTAAAAATAATATAAAGTGATAACTAAAAAGAAGAATCAGCGTTGCTAAAAATAATAGATATCTCAATCATTGTTAATTTTACAAAATAACCATTTGTTATTTTTCGAAATTGATAAAAATATAGATATTCACGAAGAAGACTTCAAAATCTATCACAAAAATATTTATCAATCTATATATATGATTGGAGGAATATGATTTCACGAAGACTGTTAAACTTTTTAAAGGCATATTCCAGATATAGTGTTCTTCTGTGGACTATTAATAATGTAAACTTAACTAATTTTTGGATAATCTAAATACTTAAAGAACAGATAGTTTTATATTGGGTATCATCAATAAAAGTATTTTAACAGAATGTTGTCTGAAGTAACCAACGTTAATCATATTATGATGAACTTCGTAATTACCACACGTTCAGCTCAAAATTTATCATTATGTTCATTGTTTCAATTAAAATTAATATTTTTTATTCATGTTATAATATGAAAAATTTCGTTTGAATATAAGCGCTTTCACCACTGATCTCATTTATTTGTAGTTTTGTTCATTTATTTATCTAGAGATAGAATTTTATAAGTTTTCCTTAATTTTATAGAATCTATTTTATTCTTTTTTTCTTCTGGAATATCTTTTTCTAGGTTTAAAAATTTTGAAGATCCATTATATATGCGCATACCTAATCCATATATAACGGTGAAAGTTGAAATGAGAAAACGAAAAAATGAAATCGAAAAAATCTATTTTTCAAAATAGAGGAAAATAAATATATATTATATGTAATAAAATTATTTTAAACACATTTAGATAAGAATTCTAACAATGAGTATGCCTTTAAATAATCAAAATTAAATATCAAACATATAAAATTTAACATTCTATCATTTTGAATGGATCCTTGTTTTTAAGCTTTGCATTCGACAAACTTATTATATGTATAAAGCTTTGGCGTGTGTTATTTTGCTTAAAGCGATAATTCTTTTGTAAATTTTGGAAATGCTTGAACTTTTTTCTAATCTTATTGAATGTATGTTTTCTTTGAGTCCCTTGATGTTTACTTTGATGAATTGTAGAATCAGAAGCGTATTAGTATTCATAACTCATTTTATAATCGAAACTATTTTCTTTTGCACTTCAATATCATTGTTATTTTAACCAATAAAAATCAAGATTGAATAATTTTACAAAGTATTCTGTTAAATTTGTTGGATTTTAGATTATAAATAATTTTTATTCGTCAGTATTCACGAATGTTATTAACCGTAATATTTTGAACAGAACATTTAGAAACGAGGATAATATAGTCATTGAAATTTGAAATTTTCTGCGAAAAAGTAAAGGATGGAATATTTTAAAAGATTCGTTAATTTCGGCAAAATAAATAAAATATAATTTACAGACTAGACCAAACTTCTTATATATTTTATGAGAAAAGACATTATTGTATGATTTAAACCTGCCATAATTGAGATATTGCAGGAAATGGGCATTCTCGAAGGTTAAAGTCTTGAATAATGTTTATATCTTTCAAAAAATCATGTGTATATGAACGAAAAATTTTAAAATCAACATTTAAAACCTGATGAATCTCTTAAAACATTGACGTAGCATCTAAGAGAGAAAATGAAAAGTTCATGTTCCAGAAATTTCCACGTAACCTGATCGTGACAAATTCATTAATGGTTTTTATGATATTTTCCCATACATAAAACCACATTATCTATGACAATATATCTATTTAAATGAAGATTTTGACAAAGATAACTGAGAAAGAATTTAATTTAAAATAATTTTGTTAATAGGTATGAAAATTGAAAATAAAAGCTCTGTTCAATATTTATATTGAACAATAGAAACTATAATAAACGACCCAATATTCTAGAATTAAGTTGTATTTTTACATTTTATACGTGTATAAAAAGTACTATAAAAAACTAGATTCACAATTCTTTTCAACGGGTTTTAATTTTTAAAATTAAATTTAATAAATCATAACTCCATTTGATATTTTGAATTTTGTGACTTCAAAAAACATAAATATAATTCATTAATATTTACTTTTGTAAATAAAATTCAAATTAAATTTGGTAAGACTGGATTAAGATTCTCAACCCAGATAATTTAGTTTTGAATTATCTGTCTTAGAATCAGCAGAGAATTTAAATTCCAAAACAAATTACCCAAATGTCTGGTCAGATAGCCTATCATTTAAATCAAAGGATAAAAGGTAAAATTGTATTCAAGCTGAATGCTATTTTAATATTTAGAAGAGAAGAAATTTTTTCACAATTTCAAAGATGGCATATTGAAAAATCATATAAAGAAGCAAAATCCAACTTAGCAATAAAAAATATTTTTTGAGAGTTGCTCATTCAATTGTTTGCCTTTGAGAAAACCCGAGAAAAGTACAGTTATCTCAAAATTTTCTATTGTTTTGATCCCAAAATTTTTGAAATCAACATACATTCTTTAATGTTTAAGATTTAATAACGAGTATTATAAGAGGAAACATTCATAATTTTCTATTTTGTAAAAGTCTTGAATAATTGAACATAAATAGAATTACGATGTTTTTAAGTACGTAAGTGAATGCAAACAGATATGTACAGCTTTAAACAACTAGGTTTCAAGAATAATAAGTTCTAAGGATTTAGAGAAGAACAGTAAAATCAGTTATCAAAAAATAAGAAAGATCAGATTGTTATAATGGTGATATTATCTTCATAGGTCTCTTTCGTGATGAAATCCAAGAAAACACTTGAAAAAGTCGTGACATGTTTAAAAATTATGTTAAAAATTCCATGCACATAGACGCAAAATTTTCATTAGAATTGTAGTATTGTGTCAATTCAATCTCTAAACAGCATTGCGATGGATCCTATGAAAATGGAAGCAATTATGGACCTCTTAGCTCAAAATTTTATTTCGAATACTGAATTTTTTTCGGCTTAATAATTTATTACTTATCCCGCATTGTTTATCTGAGTTCAATTCATACGCTTTAATATCATTTCAAAAATTTATGTAGTAATACGCGTTGAATGACTTATAATTAGAGAGAATTCACAATGCGAAATACAAACATTAATAAAACAGAACAGGAAAATTGTTCCCATTATATCTTCATAGATATGGTGACATAGTTATAATTAAAAGACTGAAGAACAGTTTATTTCTATTTTTACTGTAATTTCTAGAAAATCTTATCACTATACACTTTTGATCTTTATATTCAAGAATATAATAAATAAGTGATAGAAAGAGAGTCAGTCAATATGTTGATCTCTCAGAAATATCTTTCACGATTTCATAGATTTTATATTTTGTAACACATAAAAAACATCTGCAAGGATTCAGATGTAACAAAAAAATTTTCCATATAACTTGGCTTGAATGATAAGAGTGCAGTTTACTTATTAGTTATAAAACTAAAGATTATGTATCAAGGTAAAAACAAATATTCTGTCTGATGCTTTATCTCTGATACATTAATCAGTCCCAATATTGATACATATTTTAATTTTGGATAAAAATTATAAAAATATATATCACATGTTTATCATGGAACATATTGGAATACGAATAGCATGAATAGATAATGTTTATCAGTTATATTTAGATATTATAGATAAACGAATGATATTGATAAATACGACAAATAACAACGATTCAGTAAGAAGAAACTATGTCTCAGTTCAAGGTGTATCAACCGATCAGAATTGTCGAATTTGGATACCTACTAATCTGCGAACATTATTAATGAGAAGCTTCTAGGTGCTGTTAATCTAAATCGATTGTTTGAAATTATGTTTAATGTCAAGAAGAGGATAATATGGTTCTGTTAAAGTTTTTTTAAAAAATACGCATATCAACCTAGAACTCTGAAATAATTCATTGGCCAGCCAAAATATCTGATAGAATTAGTTAATTTTGATATTTTTTCCGATTGCTAGAATAGAGTTATATTTTGATTTAGAATTCTCAAAATAACTCAAAGTCATAATCCTAATAACACAAAGTCGGATGCGGCAATTAAAACTCAAAGAATATTATAGCCGTTCTGAATCTCCTGAAACTGATCCTGATTTTTAAACAAACGTATTTTTGTTTACTCACCAAATAATATCCTGATAAAATATTTATGATCATATAAAATCTTCCCTTTAATTTCGAAAAAAATTTTTTTCGAATCTATCAAAACTCCAAAATAACCAGTTTCAAAGGTTTTGCTCTTCTGATCTGCAATCACAAAAATAAATTGTTTGATGGGATTATATCACTTTTCTATCAATCATTTTAGGAAAATCTTCGTAGATTATGATGTTCGAATATACCAGGATATTGATGAGGAATTTATGCCGATTATTAACACAAGTGATCATGGAAATACTAAATTTAAAGAACTAGATATTTTCTTATGATTGTATATTGCATATAAACTTAATATATTCAACATATAATTCAGAATGTTTTGTTTAAAATATTTTACAATGTATAAACAAAAGGATTTTTTGATTTAAAGACATGCAAATCAACTATTAAGAGCAATGGAACTTATCATTCAGGAGAAACGCTACCCTGCCCCAGTATTCCAAAAAACGAGTTCAACTCCTTTATAAGCATAGCACTTTCCAGTTCAAAAACTCTTCACAGAAAATTAACTTGCAGGCGAATGTTGAATACCTCAAAATATTTCTGGTTTAAAAATACATATAATGTCAAGTGTTAAAGAAGACTAGATCAAAAAGAACCAATAAATCAAAATTTGTCGATATATCTAATGTGAGATAATTTAGAATATTTATAAGTCATAAATCGTATTTGTTATAATAATTATCTTTTTAACATTGAAAAATCATCATTTTTATCAAAAAGTTGTCCTTTTGTTTACTATTAATTTTTTATATCCATTGCGCGACTTTCAGTCGATTTATAAAATGTTGAATTAACTCTTCATTTTTATTATGGTAAGGAATTCTGTGCATTTATTATTAGCCTAAAAAGGAAAATCAATTAGCTCAAAAGATTGTTTCGTGTATGAGTAACTGTTAATTCTGACAAATTGTTTCTTGATTAATTTTTAATGAATTTCATTTTCGATTTTATCCAAAATAATATATCTTATACGATGTCCAATAAAATTGAATATAATAACCACAAAATTTACATTTAATTTTTGTCCACTGTTATATTTATTTCTTGAATTAGAGTTTGATTTATCATTCATAATTATAAAAATATATTGATGATATAATTAAGGCACTATCCCAATTAAAACACTGAAAGAATTTTGTATACTTGCTCATATGGTTACTTAATTCTCTTACGCTTTGGGATAATAATTTTATGCATTTATAATTCTTGTGAATTTTAAAAGGTTTAATGACATAATATTTGATTGTTGAGTTAATCGCAGAACACATATGCAAAATTTACAAATTTAAAATGTTTTTTGTGAATATTATTTTAACATATGATTATCAGAAATCAGTTCTAATGTGTTATTTTATCATTTAACAGACTGAAAATCGACATACTATAACGATAGAGCAATAAACTTTTTGACGATTCTCGAATATTTTTACGTGTAGGTTTGAGTATATCAAATAATTTTCATTCAATACAGTCACTAATCATATGACAGTAGATCAGGTTAAAATTCTTTCTAACTATCGAAACTAAAAACGTGTATGATATCTAAAACATGAAGGTCAGCTCTCACATATTTTTAAGTGCAAATATCAAATTGAGATTATTTGATATACAATCACCATTAAATGAATATATTTCTCATATCTTCAAAAATGAATTATGATTTTATCATGTCATAAAATGAATTGTTTAAATCGGGTTGATATTTGAATGATTAATTGATTTTCATGTTTTAAAATTATTCAAATCATATGTTATTAATTTATGATTTCTCCATCGACTTCATAATCTATGATATAAACTAAATCATCTTTGCTGCTAAGTAAAAAAAATTCAGAAAAAATTTTAAAAGGGAAGCAAATTTATTCTTGAATTTCACTAGATAGCCAAATATTTTAAGATAAAAATACCTATGGTCAAATGTAATTGCTTAAAATTTTTCATTGATTAGTTTTGTCGATTAAGTTTCTTTATTTGCACTTTTACTAAGAACCATATTTTTCCAAACTGAAAAACTTTATTAGATTCATAAACGAAGAATAAGCTGGAAGATACTTCAAATTATGATAATCTATTTCTGGATCTTCTATTGAAGGAAATTCAGGCGTTTTTCATGAAAAATGGGAGAATGAATTACTTTTTGACAAACGGCATTAAAGTTTCACAGAGCTGCTTTTAAATTTTAGCCGTTTTCAGATCTCTCTTGACTTTTATTATATTGTATCTAATACCGGTTTATAGTTTCCACTAAAAAAATATTACCACTTCTAGAGGCTGGAAACGTCAGAGTAGCTGATTTTCTGTTTATATTTTTACCCATACTGGGTCTGCTTACCCTCTTACTCTCCACTTCATCTGAAAAACGAATCTGAGATCATTTTTTAGAATTTACATATCTCGATAAACTCAAGAAAATGCTTCGCTAGCCTCGATTTTGAGGCCATATTCCTACGATCAGTAAACAAAGTTATGCTTTTCGAAGTGTCATGAATTTAGCGTAACGATCTGTCAATTGAACTTTTGTTAAATTTAACACCAATATTTGACTTGACCTAATTTGAATGTTCTACCAATGTAATTGTACATTCATGATCTTGCAAGCGAAGAATTGCTCTTTTTACTTTATGGTTAATTTTTAAACGAGATTCTGTCGCACTTTCTGATAAAAATATTTCCCGTTTTAAATATATTTTAATTGTACTGTTGATAGTCTGGTAGTTTCATCCAAACATTAAAGCTATTGCAGACAATGAATTACCTTCTAGTGTCCCTGCCACTATCTTTCCCCTTTCTGTGTTTAATAAATGGTTATTGTTTAATACGAAAGTGCGTCTCCATGGTTTATAAGACAACATGTTTTTCCTCTGTGTTTCAGTTTAATTCATTTCATGTGTCTTCATCAATTTTTTTAAAAGACGCAGTGATGCCATCAATTCTGCTCTCCAAGTTTTCCGTTTCAAAGGATAAACAACAAACAACTATGGATATGATCTTGAAATATTTTATGTCAATAATGGACCAATCAATTTCGATGTTTGCGGTGTGATAAGTTATTATTTCACAAAGCAGGAAAAGAGTTTCAAAATACATTTAAAAATATGTTATCTGTAAAAATGTACTGTCTCAAGAGCTTATTTGATAAATTAATTTTCAATTTATATATATATATGAATTCGAATAAAAACATGGATTATTAAGTTAAAAACTATTGAATCTTAATTTAAATTTTAAGGATTTATTAAATTGATTGCAAAAATTATAAAGTTTATCTAAAAACTATACATATGAATTTTTCTTCATTTTGTATGTTTAAATATGAGGAAAATATTTTATATGACACGCTTTGTTTCAACTGTTTAAGCAATTTGAGAACGTGAAGATGATTTTATTCCTCAATGATACAATAAGTTATTCATAACTTACATCGTTTTATAGAAAAACTTAAATATTTTTCAGAGCTTATAATTGAGTTATGATTATTAGTTAATTTTTCAATCTCTTTTGAGAAATATCTTGATAATATTTTAAACCTCACAGTTGAAATAGCCTTCTGTGTTTTCAATATTTTCATTTTATTGTGTTATATATTATCATGAAAATCTTGGAGATTATTTCATGGTCAAGAGCTGTCATATTTTTATTCATATATATAGGAATAGAAAATTAATAATTAGAATTGATATGTTTACGTTTTCAATCATTTCAATGAATAATATTGATGATAACTACTTGTTGGTATGTTTACTCTCAACTTATATGGACATTTTTTCGCGGTTAAGTAAGCCTTAGTTCGTAATTTGTAATTTATATAAACATTTAAAGACACCAAAATTAAAATAAAAAAACTTGAATTCAAAACTTTAAAATGAAAATCTTATCAAGGTATCGTCAATTCAAACAAAGATTTTTGTTTATTCCTAAATTTTAGGCCATTATCATCTTTTGTATCATTTAAGAATAAAAATTTCATATTTTTCAAATATTTTGATGATTTATGATCATATTTATTTATCACATTACAAGGGTTTTTTCAATAATATAACATTAAAGGACTTCAAACTATTTGAACCTTTCCAATCCTTTAAGTATGCTTTCTAAACCATTGCCACAAAAATAATCAAATCCTTTATTGTGTCAGATAATTATATCGGTAAAGAATATTAAATTTTGGCATTCAATCAAACTTCATTTCTTTCGACAGAAATAATTTCAAATTTTGTCATTTAAGACAACTTTCCAGAAAATGTAAAGATAAACTTATCATTCATGAAAATTATTTCTTCAAATTTTTAAGTTAAATTTTGCTTTTTTCTTTTCTACATTGAATATGTAATTTTGATATGATTAAGCTCTTTAATATTATGGTCATATTATTAATATAGTCAAATCTAGATGTTTTAAATTGAAGCAACACATATTTTCATATTTTATTGTAGAAATATAAAGAGTTTAATGTTAAAGTATATTTAATTTACATTGAAAAATTTTTCAGTGACGAAGAAAGTGAATTTATATTTTTTAGTAATTTTGACGCAATTTAACAATCATAATATTTAATTACAAAAATTATGTTTTTCCTAAGTCTTAAAACAATAGTATATAGGTTAATTGAGTAAAAATTAACCATTTCGCTTAACTAAGTTCATCTGTTCGAAAGAGATTATTAATTTAAGTGATTTAAATATATTTATAACCACGTGGGCATATTTTTGCTTTATTGGGCAAACACCAGCAATATCATTTTGGAAAATCATAAAAAATTTTAATCGTCCATTTGAACCAAAATACACCTTGCCATTAATGAGTATGAACTATTATATATAAATTTATTTGTTATTTATCCAAAGAAAATCAACCTTAATCGACCTTGATATTAAAACTAACCATTTTTATCATCAATATACTCTTCAAGATACAAGTTTATGACGACTATTATATTTAAGTAAACTGAGAAAAAAAATATCGTATAAGTATTCTTTTTCACAAATATAGCATTTGAAACATTTAATTTTTTCGAAACCTTTTGAAAATGAATAAAATTAATGTTATTATCGATTTTATGTTTTTAAAAGCAAATTACAAACATTTATTTTTGAGCAAAAATATTTCAAATGAATCAAAGCTTCTTACGAATGAAGTTTACTTGTATTTACACTCTTCATTATGTTTCAAGCTTACTCGGTATAAGTTATTCATCGCGCTTGATATCTTTAAACGTTGTAAAGGATTGAACTCCAATCCATTAACTTATTATTCCTCTCTTCCACACTTAAGATGACATTACATGGTAGAAAAAATTCTTTCAAAGTTGAATTGGTGTTCACTTTTTTATGACAAGAAGTGAGAGCACTAAGTAGTCTTCAAAAAAGCAGAAAACCCTTTCTAAAATTTATCTCTTCAAGAACACGCATTGGTCTCTACCAATGAAATCAAATATATTAAATGATGTTTTTTGAATTTGAGTTAATTTTACAATAAAAAAATATTTTAGTATATTTAATCGTTGTTCAAAATCAATTGAAATTTTGAAAGAATTTTTAAAGTAGAGTAATCCATAGTTTTACTTTTAAGTATTTTTACAAGTTAACAGTATGATTTTCTTGATAGTTTGAATCTCAAAAATATCAAGATAAATTTTTTCTTTCCAAAATATTTTTATTTTCATACAAAAAACATTCAAACATAATGGATAAGTGGAATTCCATAATTTATAATTCACGTTAAAACTGTTTTTTTACAAGAAATCAGAATACATATCTTCAAAGACTTTTTCTGCAGAATAGAAGTAACATATATAACTTCAACGATGAAGTAATGCAAAGTTTTTATGAAAGATTTTATAAATTATCAAGTTTTCATTTTTAATTCAATATAATTCTGAATAAATTTGCTTTTTATGTAAGATTTATCATTAATTTAGCAAAATACTGAATTCAGGAACAATGAAATTTTAAAAACAGGTATCAATGAGAATGATACTTTAATTATTTTAAAAATGTTTTTCACATTGATTTACATCTGATTGTAATATGTCCAATACTTTTATCGATAATAGACACGGATAAATGTTATATAAAATTATAAAAGTATCGAGTAAACTTCAAACAGGTAGAGATTAGAATAGGAATTCAAAAAGTTTTGTAATATTCACTTAAATGAAATTTTTTGTGATACCTCCAAAGATGTTTTATCGAAATAACTATTTTGAATTACAACTATCAACAAAAATTATTTTATCCAGCATTGAACCTCTCGTGAAAACTTTTATATCCACTAAGTTGGTAACAATCTTTTCAACTTTAAAATATGAACAAGAAAAAATTGTTAGAATCACTAGATTAAACTAAAATAACTCACTCTATGAACCGTGATAGTTTACTTTTTATGAGTGAGTATTATTAATCTTTGAATATAAATCGATAAGAATGATATTTTAACAATCTATAATTATGAATGTTTTAAGGTGTAATAAATTAAATTATTACTTTAATATTTTTAATTTGGTTGTTAAATAATTGCTGTGATTGTATTAAAATCAAATATAATTGATTAATTCTAACAAAAAAAATGATGGTAAACTGTCCTCCTTCCTTGCAAAAATCTATTGTTTAAGAGATAAATTTTCTGAAGATCTTCCATCGTAAATCGAAAATAATGTTGGCCAAAAGAATTCAGATATTATTTTCTATGTACTTAATTGTATTATATTTGTATTTTAAAGAAAAAATTGTATGAATTTATGTATAAGAGAGTATAGAAGAAAATTAACGAAATAGATTCATTTTTCTGGAAAACAATATTTGATAGTCACGTTGGTGAAAATAAACGTTATCTGTTACAACTACAGAAAAAGATACAAATCTACCCATTTATATACATTCTTCTAAGAATTCAAAATGAGATTCTTTGTCAAAATCAAGTAAATTTTGTTGTCAATAACCGTTCAAGGAAATAGTTGATAAAATAGACATTCTTATTCCCCTTACTAAAGGTAAATACATCAAATAATCGATAAAAAAATTTGCAATTACCCATTATTTATAGACTTTTTGATGTAAACTCCTGTTTTATTCATATAAAGACTCTATTTTAGTATCCAAGCGTTTTGAAACAAATCAATTTCAATCATTTGTATTTTAAGAGGTACGTCGAAGATGTGTGATTTTTAATTGCCTTTATGGCCATGTCTGTTTTACTATCAATTCTCGATTTTTTGAAACATATATAAATTTACATCAATGATATCATTAATACTAATCTATCAGTGAATTATTGACCACATAAATATATCTAATTTTGTTTTAAAGTCTGGATTAGTCCTTTATTTCACTTCAAACTGCATTTTACAATTCTATAAAGGAAAGATTAATAATTTCGGAAAGTTAGATTTTCATTAATCAGCGATTCACTGAGGTTTTTCCTTGTCATGTTGTTTTTACACAATTCTTTTTCTACTGAATACATAATATAGATTTTGTTGAATAATATTTAGTTTTAATAACATTTTTGGATGCTTCTTTTTTTGACGAAACTTAAAACAATTGTCAAAAAAGATAAATGTTTGATATTATCAACTATTTATATGATTTGTTTATTCAAATAAGTGAAAAATTGTAATTTCATATTAATTAAAATATTATAATATCATCAAACATCTTCAAAAGATTATTTCTTTTATGCTTTCTATCTGGTATCTAATCAATTCATAGTTGTCTGTTTTGATATATTAAGACAAATACAACATACAGGAGTTAACATATGATCAATATTTAACATTCTTGTTGGTATTATAAATATAAATTAAAAATGGACAAATAAAAACACTCAAAATTTTAATTAATTAAAAAAATTTCATCTCATTATTTTAAAAAATTAATAAAGTACAACAAACAATTTTTCCATTTTCATCAATAATTTCATCTTTTATGCTTATTTTTTTGAAAAAATTTCACAAAAATATAATTATCAAAATTAAATTAAGTTACTATGAGGTTATTACCACGTTAATAATAGATAAACACTTAAATACTAAAAATATTTAAATGAGTGAAGATATCGACCATCCTTTTTGAAACCTATATTTAACTTTTAAAAGCTAAATTTTTATTGCATTATCTTATGTAAATTTATTTTATAAAAAAGACAAGTTTTATCATATCATTTAGATTCAATTCACAAACTTTTTCATTGATGTAATTTTATAAGAATGGTATGTTATATTAATTTTTATTGAACGTAAACCTTCATCTCAAAACCTTTAATTTATAGATATATCAAAAATGTTGATTAAAAATTTAATATGTGTTCAGAAAAAGATAAAAATGGTGATATCTTAAAATAGTGAAAATAAATAATTTCAGCTTAAACTATCATAGTATAAATTCATCCATAAGAATAAACGTTTGAAATATATTTGATTGTGAAATACAGGAATTAAAAATGAACTGTTTGACTTGGTATGTATCTGAGATAGTATCATAGTTGACATTAAATCATATCAAAAATATACCGTTTCATGAGTCACGTGAAAAAATTGAACATTTACAATTAAATATACGGAAAACAAAATAAGTAATTAAATCTTACGATTTATAAATAGTACAGAATATTCTAACATTAATGAATTTTAAAAATAAATTTGCTAAAATTTTTAAAGATCAAATAAAGATGAAAACAATTTAATGGCAGGAAATCATGTTTATATCCTTTTAAAAAACATGATAAAAATGGTTGAAATGCTATTTTATATATATTTCACTGATAACTGATTGCAATAATTGAGGATGACATTTTATATGTTAATTAATAATTTAGAGAAGCTTAAAATAACAAATGATGAAAATTACATTTTATTGATAATCTTCCTAAATAAGTTAATTAGAATGAAATAAACTTTTTTTATTTGAAAGATAAATAAATAAATGAAAACTCATGATGAATTTTCATAATTATTAGTCAGTTTTACATGATGAAGTATTTTACTCGTTTAAACGCTTTTATGAGTTGAATATTGTCGAATTCAAAATTTAAACTTAGATATTCTATAACATATTGTCTAAAATTTGTAATTTTGTGAGATAAAGAACATATTCATTGCACATGAGGTTAAAAATAGCATATATTTTTGTGAAATACAAACATTTGATTTCTGATAATATTCTTACAGTTATTATATTTAAAATACTACGCTCATCTCAAAATTAAATTTTTGATATTTTTGATGATACAAACTATCAATATGTAATCAGCACCACATACATGTCCTCGTTTTTTCTGAAAAGCGGTTCTACATATCTATCTTACTTGATTAAAATTTACTGGAAATATTTTTTGAGTTAAATTTGATATGAATTCAATTGTATTTTTCTGAAATTTCAATTTCCCTCGAATTGCCTTTTAAACAATTTATCTGTTCAAATAAAATGTTTTATAGCTTTCACGAACTCTCGAATGATAGTAATAGACGGTTCAGGTATTTATCTGTGAATTTTTTTGAACTTCTCAGGAAAGCGATTGGTTCTGAGATGAACTATGAGGCTGAAATCAATCTAAACTTTATTAATAATCAAATTTCACGATTATAAGATTGGACATGGTTAAAATTAACGAAAATCCTTTGTAGGTCAAATTTTTTAATAATTTTTGGGTTGGAAACCCATGTCGCCTCCAACGACGTAGACGAGTATAATTATCTATTGTCAAAATAAATTTATTATAATCAAAAAACTGAATCCCTCCTTACCCTTGATGCATGCATTGCGCTTTTATTTGTTTTGTTAGCTTCAGTATAGTTTGAAGTCCATGCCTTATTTACATAACCATCGATTAAGTAGTTGATTTATCATTATTTTTGTGATCTTCTTGATTCTGACCAATTAAATTCTTTCTTTTGTGTCGAATTTAATTTAAAAAGGATTATTTTGGTTCTGATTTTTGTTCAACTAATTTGAGAAAGCTATTAATTTTAAAAGGTTATCTTTTGCGCGTATGCATACAAGAAATGTTTGAGAAGTTTCCTCTGATTTTTCGTTTAAATTTATTGAATTTTCAATTTGTGGGAATAAGAAGCTAAGCCATAATTTTGCTTCGAGAGGAATTTTGGTCAACCTAAATTGATACGGACAGTTATTGATTGTTTTCGCCTCACAAGAAACGATACATTTAGCGTGATTTTTACTCTGAATAATGAGAGGATAACTTGTTTGAGTATGATGGAATAATTTGAATTGATAAAATTTAAAGTTGCATCTCTCTACCTAGATTTTATATTTATTATTTTTTGTGAGATCATAATTGATAGATTCATAATAAAATTGAATGCAGTATATTTATACATGATCCTGAAAGGCTTGGTCTTATAATGTATAAAATTTATGACGCATTATTATTATTCTTTAGCTTTTTACATTTACATTAATCTTCTGATGGATAAGAATTTAAAAAACATGGAGATGCAACTCTTGATAAAATAGCAAAGATATTAAAATTTTTAATGTACAGTTCCAATCATATATTCACAATTTATTTGTGTTGCCACTTTTCATTATTATTATTTATGATGATATTTTATGGATATAATTTTTATAATAATAGTTAATCGTATCGATAAATAACTAAATCCATTTATTATTTTTAAAGGCTTATTAATTTATCTCGTAGACACTTGCGCTTGGCATGATACAAAGTAAAGTCATTTGTGGCTCTTAAAAATCATAGGTTACTTTTCGATTTATTCTCTAGCTTTTCAACTTTCAAATTAAATATTATCAATCGAAAGTAATAAAATCTTTATTTATGCGGGATTTAACAGTGGGTTAACAAACACGATTAAATTTATTGGTCTTAGTGATATCAGTTTTTAATAAAACGAAAGATATTTTGACGTTAGTAAAAGTTAGTAATTTTTCAGAATAACATTTTAAATGATAAATTTAAAAATTTATATAACAATAAAATAATCTGTAAATCCGAATAGTCGATGGATTAATACAGAGCCGACGCCGTATAAAATTATATCTCCTCGTCTTTCGTTACAATATTTTTTTAGTTTTTATGATTTTTAGGTTAAATATATAACTTCTTTTTCATCGAAATTAGTTTTTATTCTCTACGTTTCATGAAAGATATGAAGAATTCTCAATTTATTAATATTATAAAAACTTTTTCTCCTCGTATTATTTAATGCTTACTTAAATTGAATTTTCGAAGTATTTGAATCAAATTAACTGCCTAACCTGTAACTTCTATCTTAAGAACATTTTCTTTGATTTGCTATTGTGGTGAAAACATTAAAACATTGAGAAAATAATAAATGTGATTGAAGTAATTTCATTTTGATTTATTAATCGTTAAGCTGATGAATCTTCGCCTATCTAATTCATAATATTTAAACAACTTTATTTTTTAATTTTACATTTAAAGTGCTTGGAATGGTTGTTGCCAAATTTTGCAGCTGATTTAATACTTATATTCAAAACTTGAATATATTTATCAAACAAGAAAAAAATTGAGAATAATATTTACCAATATATATTATATACTTATTGACACCTGAAATCTTAAACAAAGTTTGTTTTTCGTTGACCAAGGATGAGCAAAGCATATCAAGACATTTTTAGAAGGATGTTTGTCAAAAAAGTCCCTTCAGTAAAACTATGCTTACACGTAACTCTTTTCACAATCCTTTAGTGGTGTTTAAACCAGTATTAGGTTGTGTAGGACTCACACCGACTTAAAAACTCTTACTCCCCTCTGTTTATTTAAGCAACAGTACCTCTGAAACATTATTTATTTCGGAATAATCGATATCTCTCTTTAAATATTTGAAGTTGAAAATTTAACAATTGATTTATACTGCTAAATAATTCCCATATTTTGAATCAACGTTTTGTAAATATCATTTATTTAACCATTTTGGAATGTTAGATAAATTAAATTTTATTTTTCTCTGTTAAATAATATGTCAGTATGAATCACACTCAATATTCGAAGAGTAAAATATTAATTATTGTATTAATTAGAATATAAATATTTTAAAATTAGTTGAAAATATATGTTTTTAGATAAATTTGACAATTTATTATAATGGACGTAAAATAACTTTGCGAAGAAGAATAAATTTTGTGGAAAATTAATACGTTTTTTCATTTCACTAAATAGTCAAACATTTTACGACAGTATGACCTGCTATTGCCAGATGTAATTAATCAAAATTATTCACATCCAGATTTCCCGCAAAGGGGTTTAAAAGCTGCAAAACTAAAAATATAATATTTATTTACACTGATAAAACTTTTAAAAAATGATTCAAAAGTGTTCAATAGGCAGAAAGATACATAAAATTATTTTTAGTTATTTCATAGTTCTCTATCAATCCTATATTGAATCAATTTGTGTTTCGTGAATGATAAAAATGGGTGAAATAATTTAATTTGTAAAACAAAAGGCTCTAACCTTTCTTAATGCTGCATCGAAAACTTCACCGTTTCAGACCGATCATGAATTTTTAATATAAAAACTATATGTGATAATCCTTGTTACAAAAGAGATGCTTTATCTTCAAATGCTGAAAAAGTCACATGACGGATTTTCTCTTTAACTTCGAACTATGCAGGGTTAAATCACTTTGTATTCGACTTCGCGAAGAAAAACAAAGCATTAACCTATCAATTTAACTTTCTACGTCACGGTTAATAAAATGTTGTTATTGCCTCCATCATTGTTTCTACATTGTAACGCTCTGGCACTAATGATAATTTTTTATGCGTTTTAGTGAATTAGTGACGATTTGTCGATGTTACTTTAACCAAAATATTGTTTTTTACCAAATGTGAATGTTCTGCAACGGAAATTACACTCTCGGTCAACTTGAGAGACCATCAACTCTTTTTCCTCAATGGTTAATTAAAAACACATCTCCATCCCTACTTTTATAAAATATCTAACTTTTAAAATATTCTGTTTTAAATTTTGATTTTTTGTTTGTTACATCAAAGAATCATAGCTATTACAGACACTTAATAACCTTCTTGAATTTCTCCATGGTTATTTTTTTCATCGTTAAAAATATGATTATTTTTTAAATTTAGTGGCATATACTGGTTTCAGGAGAGACTATTTTCATCTACCACCCATAGGTTTAATTCGTCTTCGGTTCCATCGTCTCATTCGATTGACGTATAATGTGATATACATCAAATTTATCACAGTAGACAACATCCAGAATACTTTATTTATATCAGTGTAGCGATTCTACGATTTTATGATGTTTATATTTTAATTTTCATAATTTCCAAATCAGTTTTGAATTCTATGGTTATAATATTTCTTTTTCCACATACTTTACGTCTAGAATTTGAAGATAATTCAAATATATGAGATGTAATTTAGGTATAGAAGATATAAATTGATTCTTTTTGATCAAATTACTTGTAACTTGAAAAATGTTACAAAATGATTAAATAAGTTGCAAAAAATGGAATCTTTTTCAAAAAGGAAAATCTTTCACGTACATAAAGGTTACATCATAAACTTAGGTAATTTTCTGGTCATTGAAAGATATCAAGAAAGTGGGCCTTTTCATTCGTTATGAGATCGAGGATATTCAAAAGTTTATGCAGCAAATTATCATGATTTAAAAACTTATAGGCAACCCATATAGAACTTACGATCGATTTATTTCTCGTGATTCTGGAGAGTAGTTCAGAATTGTAAAAAGATACAAATTTGAAAAGCTCTTCTTTTAGATTTTTTTGATATCTTTGATAAATCTGAACATTTCAAATACAAAAGGTGAATTAAATAAAATAGGACTTTGACAATTCCTTGTTTTTAAAATCCATCATCGTCAAAAACATAAATATTCATCAAATAGTAATACATTGGGAAATATTTATGATTAAAAATAAATTAAAAATCCTTTTGGGATAATCTTAGAAGCTCAGCAAGGAAAATTTTATCAATGAAAAAAATACAGTAAAGTTCGCATTCAACCAGAAAAAACGAGAATAACGTCGCTGTCGTAGATTTCGAGCTAGAAAAAATTGTTTATTTAAGAGAAAATATGATATTATGAATGTTGTCACTTCCGACAAAATTTATTTTAAATACTTTTATCCAAAACACGTATTTGTGGCATTTTAGAATGATTATTCAAGATGTATCTAGTGTTAATTGTCATTATGTTATCAACGAAAAGTGTAAAACCCTTCATATACCTTTTCACTAAAAGTTTCCTAGAATTATGAATAACCATAAGATTTTACTTCGATTGTTTGATTTCCTGGAATGCTCTGAGATCAAACATCAAACACTTTAAATCTCTCAAACATTAGTAAAATAATAAGATTAAAATAAACCATATATTCATCTGAATTACATGTGGGTGTTGGATTGTGTTACGTTATTTGTAAATGTGTTTAACATATTTCGGACATTAAAAGTATACTTTGAAAATTTAACAAGTTTTTAAGCTTACTACATAATCTGAGCAGGACATTACTGTAACTTGAGCACACCATCAATTATTTTACTTGAAGATTTTTTTGTGAGAGAATCATTTTGTTTATTATAAGATGTGTATTTTGAGAATTTAACAAAAAATTCAACATTATTTAATTCTCGAAATTTATTCAATAAATTGAATATTAATAAAAAATTTTTGGTCATTTTTAAACAAAATAAACAATGATATTATAGATAACATTCAAAATTGTCTAAATGTATGTTAAATAACATCAAATTGAGATTGGAGATATTAAATATTGCCACTTAAATAGTTCAGGATTGTAAATAATTCTTCAACTATTTCGAAATTTTTACATATTAAACACCTATTTCTTCAATAAGATACATTATTTCGGGTCATTATTCTAATTTTTATGTCACCTTTTATCATTTTAAAAGACCCTTAAATGTAATCCATTGACATGGATAAGAATATAATTGATAATTATTTTCAAAATATACCATGAATAAGCCAGAAGTCTCCGATAAAAATGTTATTATATTTATATTATATAATTTAAGAATTTCTAATATCTAAAGGAAAGATAAAATGTGATAAAATGCAATGTAAAAATCAAATATAAATAAAATTATGTTTCTATAATCTTAATACTCAAATAAATTTCAAGCAGACAGTAAAAATAACGTTTCGCTTTTTTATGTGACGCGAATTTAAACAAGAGAGATATGATTTACCTCCAATGAATTTTTGATATATGACTGCCAATTTCGGGCAATATAGTTATTATTTTGATGAAGGCAATTTATATTCTCAATTAAAATGGTTTTCAATGTGTAAATAGTAGGAAAACTCCATGTTATAAACGAGTCAAATGCGCAATTCACTTGTTTAAATTAAGTCATTATTTCATCAAAGAACTTTCCTTGAACGTTTCTGCATGTTTATAAACCATAATAGGAGTTAATATTATGAAGCTTAAATTTGGTTCCATAAATAAATGTGTATTTTTTCTCACTAATAACAAAAACTTCGTATATGTTTGATCCCATCCATATAATTTTAATTTAAGATGAAATTTACGTGTTCGAAAAAAGGAAGTTCTGTTCATTCAGAATTATAGATTCACGTAAACCACCTCTTTTTAGTATTCACATAAGAATATGCTTGGTCCTCTTGTTTTCAAGTTAAAATTGAGAAAAACGCTTAAAATGCCAGATGTGTGTTTTTATTTTGAAAGTAAACAGTTCATTTAAATTTTAAATTTTTGATGATCAAATTTGTTTTAAATCTGCGATAAAAGTTTCGAGAGATAAACTTAAGAAAAAAATGTCAGATACTTTTGTGCACATAAAGTTGATATGATCAAATAAATTCATAAAATTATCAAACATTTTTACCAGACACGAATACTAATTACATTCAGAAATATTTTGAAGAACTAAAATTAAATTTCCATCAACAAAACCACTCTTAATATTTTTTAAATACTGAAGATAATACCATACCCTTTGATCATTTTCCCAAGGAAAAATACTTTCAGGATGGGTAGTTTACTTTCGAGTATCTAGATTAACATTTTGTTTGATAGAATTTCCCTAAATTCGTCTGAATCAGACCTTTTTATTTCATGTATATATTTTGTGTGAGGTAAAACACTTTTTTATGAGGTAAGATTTTTCGTGGAATTTCAGATTTACTCCAAGAAAAAATCTTGTGATTTTTTTATTTTTAATTTCTAGCAATATTTTTATAATTTTTACCTTTGTTTGGTATATTTATAATATTAAAATTGCGTGTATTCAGCATTTCTTTGTTTTAATATATTTACGTTATAATTATATATTCATGAAAATTATTATTTTCGCAACAATATTACAACGAACGATCTAAACTAACAAGTAACTGACATATCAAAGTCGTTAATTAGAATTTCTCTTTTCCCATTCTTAATCATATTCATTTATTTATAAACTATTATTGTGGTTTAGAGATCATAAAACTAAATACATTTTCATTATAAATTAAGTGTCAATATCTTAATTATAGCATCAGACGAAGCGTGAAATCACCATTTGCTTTTAAATTTGGTTCACATTATGTAAAGTATTATTATTCCATTGAATTTATCATAAAATTTATTTGGTTTATTTATCGAATTTGAAATTTTTGATTTTATCTCAGTTGAATTAGAATTTCGGAGATGTTTTTTGGCCATAAAATCAACATCGTTATGGTTTTATTCAATGGGCTGAAGGCATGAAAATGAATCGTTTTATTCAACCTACCAGTCTATTATTAAGTTACTTTACATGATAAAAATCTTGAATAACATCATTAAAACCATGAAAATAAAAGTACAAACCACTTTTTCATGTGTTGTATTCATATATGAGGCTTAATTGAGATATTTTGTGTTTGTAAATTAAATATGGCATATTTTGTGCTTCAAAAAATTATTAATAACTCATGAAAGTATAATAATATGCCTTCGAGGTATTGATTTTAGCATAATCACACAATCTTCATAGAATGACCAAATAGTTATGAAACACACAAACAGAAACAAATTGTTTTCAATTCCATACAAAGTTGAATGCTGAAAACACTCAAATGATACGCAATGGATGTTTGTGTCTTAAAATAGCTATTTACAAATGATATACAGCTCTACATTAAACCCTGAATTCATTTATGTGGGATTTATGAAATCGAATTTTTTTTGCGTTGACAATGATTGATAAAATTGAATTGAACAAAAATAAAATATATTGAAATCCAAGAAATACATAAAAATGATCATGGTCAACTTCGCTGAACAATCGAGAATTTAATCAAAATAATTGAGACAATTTAAAAAAACGTCCACTTATTTATAAGTTAAAAGTTTCTCTTCTGTCAAAGTATATATCGTGTCAAATAACTATAAGTTTTAAAACCAAATGTAAATGACTTAAAGAAAAGTTTTAAAGGTTAACTTTCTTAAAACATGACATAATAGTAATAACTAAACCCAAACTCTTTTTCTTTGGTTATCTAAAGATCAATATTCATGCAGAAGTTTTTTCCTTAAGTATTCAAAATTTTTAATTTTATGAGTATAATTTACAAAGTGCGTAACTGATAGAATTTTATGATATATTTTGATTTATATACATTTATTTTCAATATATATCGTGCTCAACGCTCCTTCGATTCAATAGATACTCGTTTTCAATGAAACGGAAACACATACTGAGTTTTAGCTTGATTTTATTTTTTGGTTCGTCTGGTAACTTATATCTCATCCAAATAATCTCAACAGCTTAATTTATGAATTAAAATCTTTTAATTTAATCTATTTTAAATGTTGACAGAATTTATTTTCGTTTTTACTATTTATAAATTGTCTAAATCACACTGAAGTGTTATGATTCAAGGGACAGTGAGAGAAGTAAATTGAATTTAAAAAGTATCAATTGATTAAACTTATTTTAAACATTTTATTTGTGTTTATATCAATCAAATTCTATAATAAAGACATTTTGCAATTTTTTCATAAATTTATGAGTGTTTGCTCAAATAATGTTTGACTCAAATTAAATAACAACATGTTAATTAAAATCACCGTTCTGAAAATTGAAAAATGTATCAAATTCACATTCATTGATCTTTTGCATGATCAGGTTTAGCATTTCATGTCCACTATTATGTATTCGCTTTTTTAACTAAAATAAAAATATGTCATTCTTTAATTTGATATTGGTATTATCAAAATTTCAACAAACTTTTATACAGAATTTTTGACATATAAAAACATGTTAAAATATGTGAAAAATCTTGAAATCACAAAAAGATTGTGATAGTTATATCAAATATTCTTTAATATAAGCTTTAATTTTATTTTATTTAAATATCGTTGCATGAAGATCTGACAGAGAATTTTAACCTCCCCAGTAGAACATAATTTTAAAGATTTTGTTACATTATGTGTTTAATCGCTTGCAGTTTTATAATTAACAATTGTCTTCTAAGATATACGATAATTATTCAAAATCAAGATACCAGATTTCAGACTTTCAAACCTAGAAATTTATCAGAATAATTTTCTACAAATGTTTTGAAACAAAATTGAACTATTTTACATGTATCGTGAGATTAAAATGGATGATAAATCAAAATACAACCTGTCAGATTTGGCAACATTTTTGATTCGATGAAAAATAATTTGAGAATTATCATCATGTTATCAGATAATTATAATAGAAGCATCTGTTATTTCATCATTTATAAAGAGGTTTACCAAATTAAATCAACGATATAAATGCTACAAATAGACTCGTAAAAGTAAAAAAACTAGATTCCATAAATCTCTTTTTCACTTTCAAAATCTTTCTCGTGAAGGATACTTCTTGGAAAAGATTTCACTTATAAATCGGAAGAAAGAGCACCTTTGAATTTTTTCGAAAAATGGAATAGTTCTCTTTATTTTATAATCACGATTCTGGACCTATTGCAATATATATTACCTTCAAATAAAATCAAAAATTTTGTAATTAAGTGAAAAGTTTTTTTACAACATTATTTTAGTAAAAAATTTAAAAACTCAATTCATATTTAATTCTATTTTGATTTTTATGTGATAGATAAAGCGTCAAAACAAAATTATAGTATTTTCAAATAGATATCATTTTTTATCTGAAAACACAGATTGAATTCATGTGATTTTAATTTATTTTGAAGATAAATATAAAAAGATAACATTTTTTATTTAGATATTTTAAAATTTAACTCTAAAATATACATTTTAAAACTAATTGATGTTCGTTCAAATGTATTTTTTTATTCCGTATTGCAATAAACACTGAGTAGTTATGAGATTAATTTTTATTTTCTTTGTTATTGTTTGAAAAATTATATCGATCATACTTAGCAGAGTAGATATAACTGATTTGATAATGATGGAAATTTTGAAATTAAAAATTTACATCTTTGATAATGTTAGAGTATGACTGAGGAAATTTGTATCCATCATACTTGAAAATATTCATTATCATTTTGAATGAAGTAAGAAGATATATCGAATATTATTTTATCCAATGAAACAAAAAAATTTATGCATTGTTTTTATCCAGAGCAAAAACATAAATTTTGCATCAGAAATATCATTCTATAAAATAACTGTTAAACAAAGGGGATTTTTCGTAATTTAATTTTTTCCATATGATTGATTATATTCTTGATAAATTTTAAACCATTTTATCTGTATATCTACTCATTTCAGCTATTTATGGTTAATAAAGTGTACACGCATTCTCTAATTTATTTCTCGTTTTTAAATCATTTTTATGAAAAGTAACATTTAAAAACGTGGGATATTTTTAAATCATTTTAGTTTAACAAAATGATTTTATCCATATTTACTCATTTAAAATATATCAATGTAACAAATGAATTAAATAGTTCCTAAAAATTCCATTATCGAATATATACACCTTCATTGACCATTATATGGTGTATTTGGGACTATTTTAACAAATAAAAAATATTCGTACTTACATGCAACCTCTTATCACCAATTTAAATAAGTGGTTTGATATGTCCTTGTTTAAAATTAATGAAATATTTCACAACTAAATTTGTTATAAATTCTTTAAATTTATAAACCTATATCTGATCAATTTTTGTAACCTTTTTGTTCGTCATGATATCTTTTTTACCATGTTAATCGGGGTTACTAAATTACAAAATGCACATTATATTTGATAAAATTGGTGATCACGGTAATAACCAGACATAAAATTTTCGACCTTCAGGTTAAACTCAAAATATATACGATCACATTTTCCTTATTTTCGCTATCCTCAAAGGTTAAGATATTCAAAAAAATTAATTCGATATCTACCAATGAGAAATTATTCGAATTATTCTTTATCATAAGCTTTTATGTACCTTCACAAATGTGACTTATTCAGTTCATAAATTGATAAAACCGCTGAATTTAAGTTTTATATTTCTTTCCCAGTTTTTAAAACATATGAGTGTATGATGAATAAATATTATTTTTCAAAAAATTTTGTATAAATTAAGTATAAAAATGATTTTTCATCAACTAAAATATTCATAAATTTTATTAAAATGGAAAAAATTCTCAGTTTTGAAATATTTTAAATTTAAGAAACGTTACAAATTTTCAATTCAAAGAATTCATCGTTTTTCCTTTGAAAACAGGTTAAGTTGAAAGAGTGATCGTTTCACGTTTAATTATTTTAACAGATATTTTAAAAATCGAGTTTTAATGAAAATCTTGATGTATTTTCTCAATCAATTTTTATGTTTTATATCCGAAATCAATTTTTGACTGAGTTGAATTTAAAAACATAAAATGTTATATTATTTTAAAGAAAATAAATTATGATCAATTAATAATTTTTCATTTTAATTGAAATTATTCCCAATCATTTTATTGTTTATTAATTTAGGTTGGCATAATAGGAGAAAATTTCTCAAATAAGAACCAAATTTTAACAACCATTTTCAGATTTTCATCTTAAATAGGACAATCTAATATCAATATGAAATCTCATGTGAACTTTCTTATTTTGGCAAACTCGTGTCTTAACTCTGATAATACCTTTTGAATTAAAGTTGAAAATCTTGAACTCTTATTTATTGTCAGTCTTCATCCTTTTTATTGTAAGATTAATGATGATAGAAAATGATTTAATAGATATTTTGATGAATGATCTCTTTATGGCCATAATTATATTATTGTATGATAGTATAAAAGAAATGACGGTTTAAAAACATGTGTCTCAATGATGGTTGATTAATTTATTTCAATCATACTTAATATACAGGTTAATTTAAATTTGCTATAAAATTAATTTTAAAAATCTTAATATGAGACAGTTGAATTTTACCAGACATGACTATTTTAGTTGAATCATACTAGATCAGTATTATTTTACATTTGATCTTTATTTTCAGAAATTTATTTTTATCAATTATAATAATGTTTCTAGAACTGCATTTCCCATTTTGTTTCAAGATATGCCATGATAAATACAAAATAATTTTAAATTTCTGCGGTTTTGGATAATTTTTCTTAAAATTTCAAAAATCGAGAGTTTAAAAATTTTATATATTTATATGAAAAATACAGCATATGAAAAGATTTCTTGAAAGCATATTCAAAATTTTATGAAATATTATTTTTTAATTTCTTTAATTTTAAACAAATGTATGTTATATCTTATTTCTTCGAACAATTATAAAAATAATTTTTATTTTTCATTTTGGCATGGATAAATACTGATTGAACTTCAGAGCTTAGAAAGAAAATTAAGAATAAAAAGCAAAAATAAAAGGAAGAAAACATCAAGAATAGCTTAATCGCATCAAAATAAGAAGGTTCATATTATCGATCGCTTGATTCGTTCTTACATATTATCAAATGTCGCTCATGCTCAAAGAAAATAAAAGATACACATGAAAGCAAACAACTACCTGTAAAGAAAAAATAAACATAATATTTCAATAACTCGCATCTCAACAAGCAAAACAAGTGAAGAAAATTTCATAATTCACCAAAGTTGGTTTAAAGGAATGTTTTAGAATTATTCAGTAACTTAATTGTAAGAAAACTGCATGAAAGCATGGGCAAAATCCTTATCAATCATCTCCCCATCATTAGCTCTCATCGTTGAATCGATACAATACAATGTTTGTGAAAATTTTCGAAAATTTGGAGTTGAAGTGACGGTATCGGAAGCAGAATTGACAGCTTCTAAACTGATTTGAGATATCATGTTCGAGAATCCTTGATAGGACCTGAAAAGTAGCTTCACATAATTTATGGTCACAATTTTATGAATTCACTCATATTGGTAAAAAAGCTCAACTTCTGGAATTCATCCGATTCATAGAATGCTCAAGATTCGCCAAAAATATTCTCGTCAAATATTTGGAAACCCTGACGAAAGGTGAAGACATTTCAAAGAGAGTAAATGAGAACATGTCTCTATTCATTTTTAAGGTTTAAATAAATACACCAGAATTTTCTTCTCCAATTGTCATTCAATTCTGGGCAAATATTAACTTTATCAAAATTCACTGGATGCTCTTTATAAGAGCTTTCAGTTTCAAATCCATAAGAGTAGTTTGGAATATTTATCATAAATTTAGTATTAAAAGTTGTGAATATCATAAAATCCTGTCCACTTTATTCTCTTATCTTTGAACACTTTATGATGTTATGAACTATGAAAATGAATGATTGAATTACCACACATATTATCACAGAATTTTTGTGAAAATTAAAGAAGTTGAAGTTCTATACTTCATGAGTGAATTAAATCTTGTTATGTGAATTCCAGGAATCACATTTTTGATTCATTTTTAGTGATGAGAATTTTTGTTTAAAAGTATAACTTCCAGTAGATTTATTCTGTAATTTCTTTTTCTGATGTTAAACTTGACATGAATGTCTAAAAACAGCATTTCATCAACATAAAAAAGACACATGGTAATAAACTTAAGATAGCCAGTAAACAAAATTTTAATGTAATTTTCGGTTTTTTCCTCCCTTTAACAAATTACAACTGTAAAAACTCTGTTCAGAATATTCCTAACACACTTCATCACATCTATAATAAAGTAAAATTATTTCATATCGCTTTCTTTCAATTGTAAAACCAGTTTATTAATCAATTTAGAGTGAGCAATACAATCAATATATGCAATGAAGAAGTAAATTCATAATGCTACAATGTGGAAAATTTCGGTTTTCACCGTTTCTAGACCAGTTTTCTTTTTCAGTAAGAAGGTCATTAACTTTAAATTAATTCAAAAACAGTTAAAATGGTCAAGAATTTTGCATCATTTTAAATTAAATTCTTATGTCAGAATTTTCTGACACAAATTCACCAGCAGTTAGACATCTTATGGTGTAATATTTTATCTTGAAAAAAGAAAACCTGAGTTAATCCAATAAGACATATTCAGAACCAAGTATGTGTTCATATTACGTTTATGAGTTATACTTTGTTTGATAGGTTCTGCCTTTTAGCCGGTCTCATTAAATCTAAACTCCCATTCTTATTTAAACATTAGGTGCCTGGTTGTACAGGACTCTAGCCTTCGTCTCGGGAAAATTAGTAAACATTAACTCCTATGGGTTTTGTTTGTTGATAATGTTGTCGAAAATGAAATGAAGGTTTTTTTTCAAAATTGGAAACTATCATTCAATGCAATTTTTATCAGTAGACAAAGAATTCCTCAATTTTTGGGTCATAAAAAGATTCAAAGACAGATTAAAATTACAAATATAGAATATTGTGGGTTTTTAAGAGAAAAGCAAGGTAAAAATGTTTGAGAATTTGAGTAAACCGGGAACCATTTAAATATATACCAACGTGATACAAAAAAACGATGAACTGACAAAAATTAGATTTAATATAAAGGTCTATAACAAATTTAAATATCATATAAGTCATCACCTCATGGAAATTGAATTTAATTTTTATCTTTTATCAGAAAATCATATCTTGTCCGATGAATGCCAAATTAGTTTATAGTCTTATAATAATTTATATTGAGAATGAACAAGTACTAAATATTATCTCGATAAATCAATCAGCTAAAATATAAAAACTCTTCTGAGGGGTTTTTGAAAATAGAATAGCCTGTATTAGCCTCATGTGAGATAGCTAATGAAAGCACAGAATTCAACCAGAACACTTATAATCGTGATAGGAATCTAAGTTATTCATACTCTTACGTATTTTCATAATTATAAAATTTGAAATATATTTGAAGATAGTAATTCGACAATAAGTGGCAATTTTATCGATTCAATAAATTATTGTTCTTTGAATAATATGTAAAGCATTTTTGTGAGATTTAAATAGGAACTATAGTTTTAATGTGGTTTCTTAATAAATAGAGACAAAATTGGAGAAATCTTTAGCAAGGGAACATTTATGTTTAACATCTCAATAGAACATGATAGCTAATTCTATTTATTATCACAAGTGGCTTCCTCTATGTGAAATACAGATTTTTGATCTAAATCGATTTAAAATGAAATATTTTTATAATTTCTATTTGAGTTCTCTTAGATTCCATGAGGAATTTAAGAATATATTGGTCCGTTTTTATTTTGATCAAATTGACTTTCATGCTTTGAGGTATATCTAAATTTATTTTGGGAGAATTGGTGATATAATTTAAGTCAATATTTAATGTTTGAAATTGAAAAAAATATGAAATAATAAATTATTTTCTTTTGAATTAAAAATATTTATTTGGATTGAATTTCAGAAAAGGAAACTCTGAATTATGTCAAGAGGTCGAAATGGAGCAAATTTACAGTGAAAACAAATTAACTCCAAAATTTAAAATGCAAATGATAATATTCCTTTAAATTTCACAAATTTAAACCATTATCTACGGTTATGATAAAAATTTGAAAACCAGTTGCATAATTAGTATTCAATACATTCATTCAAATTAATGCGAGATAAAAAGTTGAAAAGTAAAATTAATGCTGCAAGCATATTTATGAGATATTTTTGAAATCGTGAAATAAATATCAAGTTTATACATCATTTTAAAGTTTCCATAAATTACTTACTCCTCTAATGAACGAACCACTTTTCAAAAATATAGTTTTCTTTTGGATTTTAACGAAATTTTTGGTATTCACGGTATCAAAAATGATAATTTATTAAAATTCAAAATATTACAACGGGTATAGAAGACAATAAATATCGTGAAGCATGCGTGTTAATTATAATTGAGGCATCAAGTTTCGTTTCGATATTTAATAAGGTATATCTAAATATACAATACCCAAAATCTGATAATATCAATTTTAAATTGTGCCAAATCTTTAAAATTTCATAATTAGTAATTACTTACAAGTATAGGAAAAATGAATATGTGGTTGGATAAACCACAAGAAATTCAGTTTCTCTTGACAAAGTAGTTTTACCCATCTGTCTAAGTTAATATAAACTTGGTTAAAATTTCAATTTAACATAATATTTAAAAATAGAGAAAAACAATCAAAAGCTGGACATACGTATACGTGTATTATTATGACACGCGGGGATTTATAATTTTTGAAAAATTAAAAACAATTGCGGATATGTTAAATTAACGACGAGTGAAGCGTGCTGATATTTTTAAATGAGTTGAATTGTATGGAGTATCTCAAGCGAAACTTTGCTTAAATATCGTTTGGGTCGTTAAGTGCTTAAATTCCAGTTCGTATTTACGACCAGGATAGCTTTGCTTCAATAATTGTGAGATTATTAACCACTTAAAATTTCACATCACAATAAACCACTGAGGTAAGCACTTACTCGAAGGAATCGCCTCTTAGAAAATATATATTCTTTTATAAACCGAGTATAATAAATCTTTATAGATTAACATTGCAGTTTAACTTCGATTTTAGATGTGTAAAGTGAAAAATAATTTTTTACGTTTTCAATAGTATCAAAAATAAACATAACATGAGTCGGCGTTAAAAAGATAAACAGTATTAGTAGGGAACATGAGATATCTATTCTGAGGTCCAATCAATGTTCTTGGAACAATTATCATGATTTTTACTCAAATTATCAAATGGTATAAAAATCTCAAAAACTATGGATGAGGGAAAAGATCGTCAGAGAAACTCACGTAAACACAAATTACTAGGAAGGAAAATAATAACGAAAAATTACTGCGTGGTTTATCTTTTGTTTAATTAATACTGTTAATTCCAAGCCATTAAATTTTCAAAAAAATTATTCACAAAGCATATATAAATTGTTGAGGGATCATGGAAATTATTTTTCTTCAAAGCTTCCGTGGTTGAATACGTCTTTTAGTAGTTCTACGTAAAGCATACAAATAAAGGAATCGTCTCTGTTCCCAGAAGAAAAAATGTGGGCGAATTTGTAAGGCAGAAAACATTAAGCATCAACACTTTAAGGAGGTTTAATGATGAAACGAATGTTAGAAGAAATTTCAATATCTTCCATTAATGTGTCAGGCGCATGCTCTGTTTTATAATATAGGTATTTCGCATCAAATTAAAAAAAATTCCTTTCTGCTCCAATACTATTATTTTGAGATTTAACGTATTAAATTAAAAATATTATCCGCTTATTTATTAAACATTTTTAAGTCAGAACGTGGACACAACATCTACGAAACAAAATAACTATAAAAATCATAATAATACCACAAAAAGTTTTCGATTGTATGATAAAACACACCCCTTCAAAAGAGAAGATAATAATTATTTAATCTTTTCAAGCCATAAATATACTATCGAGAGCGGGGTATTCAAAACCATGTTTGAGGTTAGTATATTAAATTGAAAGAGACAAAAATTAAAATACCTCAAAGATGATGAACTTCTTTATTATATTATAAAAATAAACTCAAATCTTGACTTATAAGGAAATACAAAAGTAAGATTTTATAGTTAAAAATCAATAAAGGCTTATAAAATTTTTATTCAAATCAATAGTATGAATGGCATATTTGATAATAAATGCCAATTGGCAAATTTCTGAATCAGATATGGAGTATAAAATAAAATAAACGATAGTAATGCAAGACAAACACAAGTTACTTTAAAATAACGCGCATGTACAAAATTTTTGAAACTAATATTGAGAAAATCAATGAAACCAGAATGTTCTCAAACCAACCTAGAGGATTTTATCGTGGTGAAGTTAATAGGGAAAGGAGCATTTGGAAAGGTGTCTTTGGTGATTAAAAAATCGAATGGAAAACAATTTGCTCTCAAAAGTATTTCTAAGGAAGATCTTTATCGAAAAAACATGGCTTTTCAAATTATCAAGGAGCGTAATACGCTTGCGTTATCTGATTGCTTCTTTATTGTTCCATTGTATTATTCATTTGAAACTAACGACGAGGTACATCTGATCATGGAGTATATGTCTGGAGGCGATTTCTCAAACATTTTGAATTTATTGGGATTTTTTACCCAAGAAGCGGCTAAGTTCTACATTTCAGAAGCCGCCACAGCCATTCATTATTTACACACGTAAATATTCCATCTAAACCAGCTCAAAAATAATTCATCGAGATATTAAGCTCGCAAATTTTCTGATGTCTTCATCAGGACACTTAAAACTAGCAGATTTTGGGTTGGTTGAAATAAAGGAGTTTCGAAAGCCGGAAATTTCCGACTTTGAAATAATAAAAGCTGATCATGAATTTGAGCAGTCAACGCCGAAACGTAGGCCAACTGCTAGTAGAAGGCTTTTAAGAACACCAGGACAGGTTCGTTCTTTGACTGCTGAATTCTTGGAAATAAAAGGGAAAACATCCATGGTTTTTTGTTTTTTAACAAAAGGAATTTCATAATAAGTTGAATGAGAATAGAGAATGTGCATTGTCTACAGAAGCAAGCAAATGTCAACCTTTTAGCAGCAAATGTACCTCACTTTTCCCTTTAATATAGCTACAAAACTGCTGGGAACTCCTGATTATTTAGCTCCAGAAGTCATTCTAAAACAGCCATATGATTATAAAATCGATTGGTGGTCTCTTGGAATCTGCTTATATGAGATGGTAGTTGGATTTCCTCCATTTAATGATCAAAATATTGAAAAAATATTCGAAAATATAATAACATTGAATATTTCATTTCCGTCCGATGATGAGGCCTTGTCTCCAGATTTGATCACGGCTATTATGTCTTTACTTGATCTCAACAGAATCACTCGCATTGATTTCGAGAATCTTAAACTTTTATCATTTTTTCACGACGTTGACTTTAACAACCTCGATAAAACTCGTTCTCCAATAGTTCCTTCATTAAACTGAATGTTTAAATAATAATTACAATAGATTAAATTAAGAATGTTCAATATTTAGTGCTGTTGTAAACTTATAAACCATCTCTGTAATTTAAACTACAAAAACCTTAAATCTGTATTTCCTAAGACTCATTATTTTTAAAATTTATTAAGATGCACAATAAATTAGTTTTAGTAAATAAAATCCAATTCATATAAAGTTTCAGCCTACCACTTTCATCAAGACTTAAAACCTTGCAGCGCTAGATTTCGCAAAACCTGATAAACTTCTAAGGTCAATGTTCAATCAGAATGTTTTACATCAAAATTTTAATGATAATATATCAGTAGTAATAAAAATGTGCAAATTGCCAATTTATAGTTAATTTTTTGAGAAAATAAAAAAAATTTTATTGCGGTATTATAAGCGAACGAGATTTCTTATGATTAATTTTCATTCTGGCGTATATATTAGAAAAATAATAAGATAGAATACCAACCCGCGTATGCCTAGACGATCGTTTTTAGATACATTGGGATTAACTAAGAATTGTTTTTAGTTGAAATTGCAATCAAGCCAGCGCATAGAGAACAATTAGTTGTGTCGATTTCCTTTTTTTGTATTTTTCCTATTTTATGATAACCGCACAACTTAAGTGCAGCTTATTACATAATGATAGGTTTTGTTTAGCTGTAATGATCACTTTTTACATGTCAAAATTCAATCTTTTTATAAATGAAGTTGTAAATAAACAATGTACGTTGAATTTACGCTTGTTCGTGAAATGAAATTAATTTATTCAATTTTCAACAAGAGATATGATCTTAAATTTCAGAAGAACCCTTGCTTGTATAGTTTTAGATTCTTCCGAAAATTTTTAAATATAAAATACCGAGAAATTTAATAGGGAGAGGTTTGTCAGATGATCCACTTTCTATAAGACTCTTTTACAAAAGTTACTCAAAAGATTCTGTTTATTCTTACTTCTTAAGATAATTCCAAAGAAATAGTAAAACTTTGATGGAAACTGATAGTTTGATTTCTTTTTACGTCGTTTATGCGAAATAAAATACCTGAGAAAAAAATATGACAATGCTTAGTCAACGCATAGTTTAACCTCATTCGAAAATTCTTGTTGTCATGAAAAGTGTGTAAAATTAAGCACTTTAATATACGTTTAAACAATTCGATTATGGAGTTTATTCCACAAGAAAAAATAATAAGACTCTCAGTATCAACAAATATAAGCCAGTTTCCTTCGTCTTATAGTATCATCATATTTTAGTTCTTTTGATTTTAGAAAAGCTTCGGCTGTAAAATATATAAACTTTTTATATACTAGATACTGCTTAACCCAATAAAAATGTTTAGAAAAATATAAATTCAGTGTGTTTGAACCATCCGCATGGTCATTATAAATCCTAGAAAATAAATTTCTAAAACGGAATTCCATCAGAGTTTTGCTTTAAAAGTTTTGATTTAAAATGAATATCTTTAAATTGACTCGTTGTAAATCTGATATTTTCAGTGAAAAGAGGTCGATTTTGCCTTTATTTGATATTCCTCAGCATTGTGTGCAAAAAATCAGAAGATAAAATCCTTAAAGAACCGGTTTGCTTGTGAGTATTTTGGGATTAAATAAGAAAAGGTAACTGGTTTTAAATAACGATTTTGTTCAAGACAACAAATGAACTCGGTTCTTACACGATTTTCGCAATCAAAAACTTCTATAAGCAAGTTTCTGCAAAGTTCTATTTAACAAATGAAATTGATACGAAATTAGTAGCACTGGAGACAGCTTAAATAAAATAATATACTATACATCCAGTAGCCATCTTTGTCTTAGCTTATTTCATAAAACTGTTCGTTAATATATTTTTTAAGCTAAATAATATTTATAGTGAACCTGTTCTACAGCTATCTCTTACAAAAGCCCCAAACATGGAAGGTATAATTATTGAGTGGTTAGTTCCGGATATTATTAGTCAGAGGACCAAATTGGTTATTTCGCACAACGTGATAATAATATCGAACATAAATGTGTGCAAACACAAGATTTTTAATTAACAACGTTCAGAGTAACATGGAAAGTATTGTCGTTATTTAATGGAATGAAGAATAGTTTCACAGATAAAAGAAGCTTATTTCTTTCTGTGTGCTTAATAAAAGAGAAATAAATATAGATTTCTTTCTTTCACAATTAAACTTAATTCAACTTTAAGAATAACATTTTATTCCTTAGTTTTTCAATATTTGTTAAAATTTGCGCCAAAATACATGTAATCATATGGATAAATCTCTTGAACTCGTAGCGAAGACCACAACGTTTGATAGAAAATTCTTCAAACTCATGATAGGCAAAACATAAAATTCCTTTTAAATAATTATTTCTAATTTTCGATATGGGTTTTTTGCAGTGATCTAAATTAGTTCACTTTCATATTATAAATAAATGATATATCACTTAATATTTATGTTAAAAGCTGTAACCTGAATGAACTGAACAAAAAAATTGTGGAATACTTGCTAATGTCCCATAAATGTGTAAATAATTTCATAAAAATGATTCCTTTTGACGGAATATTAGACATGCGATATAATATTAACTTTCCTTAAATTAATCAGTCAAGTTATGGTAAGTTATAACCACTCAAATGCTAAATTAAATTTTAAAATAACAATAAATTCATTTTATATATGTTTTTAGATTGAATAAATTGAGATATTTGATGAATGGATTCAAGAATAGTCTAAAAATCCAGAAAGGGTCACACTTATTTTATTTTGAATTTTAAAATTGAAACAAAAAATGTAAAATACCTCAACTATAGTGATCTCATGTTTCCACAAATTGTAAATTCATGTTGATACAAAGAGTTACCTAAATAAGTTAAAAGACTTTATATTGCATCAATCGTTTTATCTTCATAATTATTCATAAATCAAACAAAAGAGAAAAAGTACATAACCCAATTCATTTTATAAAAAGAAAACAACAAAATTTAAATGAAAAGAGCGTTGAACGATGATTTAAAATTTTAAAAGTGGCATATGTAGCATTTTTCAGAATTAACAGACATAATATAACCAGTGAAAAATAATTCTTATTCGCGTAGAAGTTAATAACCTGCCTTAGGTGATATAAATAAAACGAAGCTCCACTGGTTGAAAAATATAAAGAAAAGTTCTTTATATTAAAAAACTGTTTGTATCATCAATAATATTGATTAATTTTTGCAAAATATTTATCTTAACGTCTAAATCATACGTTACTATGCTTTTCAATAAATAGAAATTATAAGATAAAATAAATTACTGTTGAAATCTTTTTCAATGGGATATTTATATTAATATAATAAGTTTATTCAAGATGAATCGTTCTATAGCTGTGTAAAAATATGGATGTGTCAGAAAACCTGAATAAAACGGAGTTTTACAAATTAGTACGAAATAGACGCGCTCTCCAGATACTGCCAATGAAAAAATTAAAAAAAATTTTATATTCAAAAACGAGTTTCTAATGAAGTATAGAAAGTTTATTTGATCATATTTTGAACTGTAGAATATAGAATTTCACTCTTAGCATCTCATATTTACAACGTTTTAGATCAGACATGACTTTCGAACGAAATCTAAAAAATGGTTGTAAATATATATTGCCACATTTTATCTTGCAATATTGAGATTTTTTTGAAAATTAGTTTTATTTTTAATGATTTCATAATATTTTATTGTTTTTATTCGAATGAGTTTACAATCTTTCAAAACTAAACTACGAACTTTATAACGGAGACCCTGTGGCCTTTTCGCCATAAAATATTTTTAGAACAATGATGTTTTATCTTTTTGCCATTTTTTCGGAGGTATGTTTGACGAATTGCTTTTCATAAAATTGTTAATTTATGAAATTTAGAAGTTTTGCCAATAAAAATATTAAATTTAACCGAATTAAGCAGTATCATTGTAAAATAAGCTTTACATTGGTATTGACAAGATCAGAAGTTAATGTCGTCCAATACTAAATGCAAAACGGTGGTTTAATTTGTCAAAAGATGTCAATTTCACTTTTGCTCATTTATTCTTTTTGATTTTTATCGATTTTATAACTTATTAAATCGTTAAAGATTGGCATGTTTCACAAATTATTCTGAATACTTGATATCTTAAATTAATAACTGAGTGCTTCAAGATTCAAAAACAAATTTTCATCATATAAAAGAAATTTCAGTTTCAGAATATGAAACAAAATAAAGCCTGAAATATTTAAATGGTGATTGTTGATTCGAGGATAAAATATCATGGAAACCAAGAAATTTCACAAAAACATTTTTGCAGTTCAAGACGTTGTATGTCAAACGAAACAATAATTGTAAATTATTCTGAAAATGTTCTTTCTAACATTCTGTGTTTGGAAAACGTAAAAGAACTCATGATACATGAAAAATGTATGACAGAACAAACTGTATTATTTCTTTTTACTTTCAATTTGTTTTCCAAATATTTAACATCAATACATTTTTGACTATCGTTAACTGAAATGGAACAATTAGCAGTTCAGATATTTCGATTAAAAGTTTATTTATTTGCATATTAGTTTTCTATGTATGTTTGTAAAACTTTAACATAATAAAAAGAATTATTTTTACTTTTAAACTAACTCAGAATAGATCTAAAAAGAGAAACTAAAATTATTGAAAAGCACTTCTCGATTCTAACATGACACAGAGTAAAATAGTTGGTCATAAAAATATTTTACATTTTTTCTTTCAACTATAAGAAAAAAATCTCCATAGAATTCTCAAAAGCTCAAGGCTTTACAAAATAAATTGGATAAAATTACCGCGTAGAAATTAAATACACAAAAGATTAATCTATTCATCATCAGCTTATTAAGAATTTCAACTTTAACTCATGTTTAACTCATAAAGAATTTCCGTTCTCCACAAAAACATTTAAATCTGCCATTGAATAGAATTCGGAGGAAGTGGTGTGGATAAGTTGCGTAGGTTGGTGAATTTTGAGTGTAAAACTAGAAGACTTGAAAGCCTTAAATTTTTATAAATTGCAAAGCTAATTTTTCATTGAAAGATTATCCTATTTATCATGAACTTGTCGAATGTAATTTAAAATCTCAGGAGTTTTGAATTATAGATGTCTTTTTGAAAAATTTAGTCGTGCTTAAGAATCTAACGGATATAATTCAGATTTCTTCTTTTTTTGGAGTTGAGTTTTAAGGCTCGATAAAGTTAAACGTATTTTCCATTCAGAAAATCGATTATTAAGCAGTTATGAAATCAAATTTCAGTCGTCTATATTTCCTAGTTTGGATTTATAAGTTTGAAAATTTTCGTACTTTTTAATTTATTATTCTTCCTTTATATACGCATAATAATTTATATTATCTCAGTGTAAATTCTGCTTCGCTTCTCCAAACATATCATGATATCGTATTTTTTGAGAATAATGATGAGAAAAACATTTTTAGGCGCATCAAGAAATGTTATTCTGAGAGATCATACTCTAAGCCGCTCTGCGTTTTCTGTTTTGTTGCTTAGGCACTTATATAAACCTGATGTAATATGAACTGTCCATTAGTCAAACAATCGTTTTATTTTTAAAATTAGAGGGGAATTATATTATCAGGAATATTTCAGTGATACATCTACCCTGACTAATATTAAATGAAACCCAATTGAACATATATTCTTAATAGTAAACAAATTGTTGGTAGTTGGACGAAAAACAATCATTGTCATTTTTATAATTAAACTCAAAAATTTTTTATATTTTAGGGTAATAATATGAATTATCGATAAATATCTAGGTGATACGAAAATCAGATTAATTTTTAAATTAAAAACATGCATTCGTTTTAAACGAGTTTATTCACATATTTTCATTATCAGGAAATTCTCCAAAGATTATAAATTTTCTTGAATGTTTGATTGAATCGTGGACGTGATATTTGTGTTGTGATTTTTTTAGGTTTTGTAAAATGAAACGGTTCATTTCTTAACTAAATGAGTTAACATGTGATAAAACGAATGGTGATATCAACAATAATTATATTCAAATATAAAACACAGAATAGAAACAACATCAATTATTTTTAATTTTAAATGAATAATAAAATTATACATGTTTGATTTATGTGGAATAAATATGTCGTCAGTCTCGTCAAGTTTCTATTTGTTATGTTTAGAGATTGCGCACGTGTTATGATTATAACACATTCTTTGAACCTATCAAGTCACAATTTCTATTTTTTATTCCAAAAAATTAAATCAAACAGAGGAGTCAGAGTCTGTTCTGTGTATTTTCAAGAGTTTAGTTCAAGTATTTCACTTAAAATATTTTACCGCAAAATATATTATATAAATATTTTACAATATTGCCATTGACATACGTTTTATGCTTCACCTATCAGTTATTCATTGAACATATTTTATTATCATCATTATTCAAAACATTTTTTAAATTTAGTTTACGAGGCCTGTACCAGAGAGTAAGCATTAAAAAATATTTTGAGCATTTAATAGTGTTAATGTCTGTAGATTCTATCGATTTTCAAGGCATCTTTATAACTTCATTTGATGCAGAAGAAAAATTGAAAATTTTTACACAATTTATTAAAAATTTTCGAAAGCATCGGAGTTACTGACATTTCTGAAGACATGGATAATTGAATTTCTCAATCTATTAGTTTTAAGATAACAAATATTCTTGTAGAAGCTTGGAAGTTTAATGATGAAGATCACAGAACCAAGTTAATTAGCTCTGACATTAGTATTGTTTTAATACTGAAAGGTTTTGATTCATTTTTACTCAACGAGACAATTTACAATCATGCCTATCTTGTTAAATTTGTGTCAAACAGCCACTAACTGAAAGACATATATTTCTTTTTCAGTGATGTGATATATTTTATGAATAGATAAGTAGGCAATGTTAAACTCTGAATTCTTAATGAAATTACTCTCAAATCGTTCAGGTTAGCGATAACTGGTGTGTAAAAACGCATTATTGAGAATCCGTAAACATCCTAGAATTTCGACACTCTCGCCGATCAGCAAATTTCTGCCGCTGAACCACTGCCTTTATCGTTACATCTTCAGATATACTACAAGGAAATTATCGAGTCGATTATTGGAACTCTAGAAGACAAACGAAGAGAAGAGTTGGCTGCTCTGCAATGCGATCCGTCTATTAAATACATTCTTGTGCATTTATGTTCATACATATACAAGGAATAAAGGTTAATATAGCATATATAAATATCGCATTATTAATCTATATAACGAGAATGGTTTGTTATATAATTCAATATACCTCAATCCCTCCCTTAAACAATGGAAGACACAATTTTCACCATATTGTCACATCGATATTGAGTTGCATTCTTTCATCTGAACTTTGTTGATAAAAGTTCGAACAGAATCAATTAGATTTGATGATTTATTCCCCCAAACTAATCTGTAACTTATGCACGAATTACGAAAATTTTGTTCCTGATCTGTGAATTAATATTATAGAGCTCTTAGCTTCAGCCGTTCAGGCAGCAATTGAATTAATAAATGTATTTGAAAATAAAATGTTTCTGAATGATATAAAATATGATGAATGATTTTCCATTCGGAACTCACTATGGAGCTTTCTTTACGTTTTCTCTAATGTCAAGAGAAATTATCAAATCTCATCTCTTGCCTCTTGTTCCTCAATTATGATTTCTATACTTATTTTTGAGTATAAATCATGAATGTATGAACAACGAATTTCCGTTGAGAGATATAAACAAGACGGAACTTAAATTTATCAAATATTCCCATTGATTATGACTATTGCTGAAATATCTTATTCCCAGTTTGTTGAATCTCAAATCAGCTCATATCTTATTAAAAAGTTTTATTAAAATAAATTGATCTCTCAGACCACAAAATATTAACTTTTAAAATTTCGCGTTTTTGAAAATATAATGTGTTCAATTTCCCGTGATGTAAATTCACATAAATTTATTTTTTAAAGATAAATCTTGAAAAATATTTATATTAAAGCTTGATATATCTGTCAGAATTTTACGTTTAAATACGCAGAGAGTTTTCTGTTTTATATGCGATCTAACTGTAATTTCTTAAGTGTTATAGATAATGAATTTAAATTACGCATTTCAAAATTATAATTTTAAGCATTAATCGAAATGGTATTTCAAGTTGTCATAAATGACAAATTATTAAATATTTTCCATAAATTTCAACAATTATTTTAAAAAATAAATTTATTATCCAAATATCATTTAAATACCTCTTTCAGAAAAGTAATTAAAAATATTAGCACCGTTCTAAATTTAATTTCAACAAGTTTGATTATATTCGTCAAATAAAGTTGTCATTTGAAGAGTAATAAATCTGATATAGGTTTTTCATTTGATTAAAATTGGGAAATATTATGTTTTTAACGAATAAATTCTAAGTCAACAATTCTATGCTAAGTTCTGATAAAATACCTGAATATACAACCATGTTATTTAGAGCAGTGTTCTTTTATTGTGATATGAATTTGTTTTCTTCAAAACATATCATTTACCATAATCTCTATCATTGAATAACAACAGAAAAAAATTATATCAACGAATAGGATTAATTTTTGATCATTTTAACTGTATTTGTTTATATCTGTAATGATTATTTATCAAGAGGAGTTATAATTATTTAATGTCTTATTTCAAGCTAGTTTTGTGCCGATTAAAGCATTTTAGTTTTTACGTTTGTTCACATAAGAAGTGATACGATGGTATTTTTATAAATTTTTGTTATTTTTCATGTTTCTAATTTTTTCATTTTCAGAAATATTAAAATTGTTTTTGATCAAATAGAAAGAATGTAACCACGACAAAAATTTTAAAATGGTCGAGATTAATGTTCTTTGTTTATTTATCAAATATTTTGAAAAAATTAATATAAAATGGATTTGAACGTATAATGTAAGTATTTATTATAAATTTTCTCATTATATTTCAAAACAATTTAATGTTTGTATTTGAAACATTGCTAAACTTTTCCAATCACGTGAAGCGAAAAAAATATTTTAATGCTTTAACTTTAAAAAACAACAAAACTAACATTTAGAACTCTAGCTTAACAAAAAGCTTAAATTTATTCATATTTAAAATAATACTTTTTCCGTTGATGCTCTATATCAAGATCAGAGTAAAACCTAACTGACTCAAATTATTTGTGGTATTTTTATTTATTTGAATTCCATTATTTAATAAGATAATTAATATATTCATTATTCTCGTCATTAAGTTTTAGAAAACTTGAGTGCGCCCCTTTGCGACAAAATAACGAAGGTAAACGAATTCTTAATTCAGGATTATTTCTGTTCAAGTCACATAAAGTTTGATATGTAACTTCATTCAACATAATTAATGGCTGTATGATAAATGAACTATTACAAAAGAAAAGACAATCTTTAAAAGACGGCACCATATTTATCAAAAGTAACCTTATTTTCTTAAATTCTAAGATAATGTTTGTGTTTCTTTGAATAGAAAATATGATTTTATCTGAGTATTATAATTTTCTTTTGGTCCTGAGAAAGTGAATTAATAAGACTTAAAAACTTTAAAACCCCGAACGGTAACATTCTATTCATTATTTTTGTTTTTAATTCGTTTATTTTGATAAAGGTAAAGATTTTAAAAATAATAATTCATACGCAGGTCTGTATTTGATACCTTTTAATATTCTGATTCAAATTTAATATCACAGCTAAATACGATTATGATAAAATAATTTTTATACGGGTACTGAGTCAACGCTTAAAACACAATTGTTCACCGCTCAGCATCAGTTTTAACAGTTCTCTCCTCAGTTAAAAATCTAATATTAAATATTCAATAATTTTTCATAATTTTACATCTAACTGTTCACAAATAGTTATCTGAATCAAGTGAACTGGTTTTGAAATGTTTAGATTAGAGTTCACCCGTGATTTTCGACAAACCATGTCTTGAAAATTTAACAGCAAATAAACTAATTTGAACTTCTTTTTCGATTAACTTAACAATTTTTGCAATGAAATTTTATATTTTATGTCAAGCTCAAAAACATTGCAGAAAATAAATAAAATGATCTGAGTATTCAAAATTTATTCGTGTATATCTTCTGTTTTGGAGCATTTCATAAATTAACCCAAACATTTTAAGATAAAAATTCTCGCAATGATCAGAAGTAATTTCTCCAAATTTTCCATAAATTACTCCCACAATTGTTTTCAGTAAGTTGCATCACCACCATCAACCATATTTTTAGAACCTGGAAAAACGTTTAAATCTGATAAAAAAACAGTTAAAAGGCAAGAAGATACAAATATATTGAGCTTTTTCCTGATCCTCTAACAATCCTGGTTTGTGGTTAATTCGTCACCGTTCATTTGTAAAAATGGAAAAAATAATAACCTTTGAAGCATATACGGCTTTCAGGTTTCAAGGCGCTTATTTAAAATCTTAGCTATTTTGAGATTACACTTGACATATTTATATGAGAAATTTTATTTTTCAAATATATTCGTTTCTATATCAGTTAATAAACAAAAAAGCTTGTTATTTTGCATCTCACAACTTAACATTTGTGAATATATGAACCATAAAAACGCTTTTCACATAAAATTAACCAACTAAATTATAAATTCTAAAATTTTTCATTGTTGTAATAAAACATCTTTAAATATTTTAAGTTGAATTTTTATACTGATAAAAAGTTCGGAACAAATTTCAAAAAGTTAAGATGTAATTATATTCAGATTAAATGATAAGTTTATATAGGAAATAAAAAAATTGTTTTTTAAAATAGTGTATAAAGTAATTGGACTCCATTTTAGATCCATTCATTGTAGATTTAAATATTATATCATCTATAAATTAAATGAAAAAATGTTATTTTACCATCACCATATCTGAACCGCAAAATTTAAATATTTTATGATTTCGAAAATGACTGGGATTCGAATTTCTATCAAGGGAATTTCACTCTTCACAATAAAAAATTCGTCTGATCAAAATGAAAATTCTGAATGAAGTGTAAGAATGGGTTTAATAGGTTATTAGATCGTTGTTGTGGATCGTCATAAAAGCTAAATAATTCAAAAATAATCAAATTAATTTGATTCAAATTAATGTAATTCAATCGTTAAACAGTAAATCAGAATAGAATTATGTATTATTCGTTTTTGTTCAAAAATGGCGACAGTTTTGGCAATCGCGTTCACATTTTATTTAATCAAATGATTATAACAAAATCAATTTTAATCATAATATCACGCACAATATTAATAGTATTAAAGATATGTTGATATATTTATTGATCTCAAATGTAACAATCATTTTATGGAACTTTTAGATAATCATAATTAAAATATCTTACTTGTTCATTTTAAATTGATTTAGTCATCGATTTAACATTTTTCAAATAAATATTTTCAAAATATAGTTGTTAATTTTTCAAAATATCAGCAGTTTTTCTTCAAAATAATGTTAAATATAAACAGAAAAACGACTAATAAATGTAAAACGCTAAATAGAAACCCATGAAATATTTGCATCATATGTTATTTATTGAAATGTAATGTTTGTTAACAGAAAATGATTAAGACAAATCATCCATTTTATGATCTAAAAATTAATTCGCTATCATTGAAAAATAAATAAATGAAATATTTTAATTGTTATGATAAATTTAAGGTTTTTGTGGACAATTATTTGTCAACCTCTTCAATGTTTTATTTTCAGAACGTTCGTCTGTCATTCAGTCATCGGTAAAGCTCTGCTTATAAGCTTTTGGAAAATAATATCAACACATAAAAAATTACTCAATCTAAAATAAATGAATTATTTATATAATTTCTTGAAATAAAATAAATAAATCTTACTATGTTTATTCCAGAATACTATTACTGAGAATATCCATTCTAAATCCAAATTAAAATTCAATTGAAATTAATATTCACTTTCTCGACCTTAAATTATTAAATGAAAATTTTTATTGGTAATCGTAAAGATTTAAATGCACAAACTTTCTTTTTAAATCGAAGAGTAAACCGTTTTTGATTTGTATCTAAAATCTAAGAGCTAGATGTTTAGTTAGTTTAACGTTTTAAGATTTTCAGTTTGTACCTTTAATTTACGTAAAATTTCAAATTTGAATATTTTAAAATATATGTTTATCAAAATTACTGAATCGACAATGAGATGAAAAAATTTATATTTTTTGTTTATTTACAAAAATATTTACTTTTTTTAACGAAAATAAGATAAAAATTTTCAACCAATTAATTGATAAAATCTATTAGATTTAACCAAAGGTAAATTGTATCTTTGAAGGCCTCAAGTATTACTCCATAAATAATTTTTTTTAATTCAACTGTTTGATTTTCAAAAATATTAAAATTCATCAAATCTATTTTAAAAAATCTAAATCTGCTAAAATTATATTGATTTCACGGTTTTTCACGTAAAATAAAATTTTTTAATTTTATTTTTTACCAAAAATTCGATGTTTAAAATTTATAGAAGAAAAAATATCAAAAATAAATTTATCAAAGAATGCTTTGGTATAGAATTTTCAAGCATTGTTCTGAGGTTACTGAAATATTAATTAAAATATTTTGAATTTTGCATTAATTATAAGTTCAATAAATGAAAATATTTTGGTGTACAATTAATTAATATGAAATTATTTGAGATTTATTCCCCATTTAATTAAATTTATCAATCAATAAAATACACAAAATTTTTACTGTGAGGAAATTTACATAAAGACAATAATTGTAAATCTCGGAAGGCAATTTTCTACCATTTCTTTAATATTTTCTGCTTCTAATAAACATATTAAAAAACAGAATTAAACTACTCTAAGAGTATATCGACAGAAGAAATATACCATTTCTCAAACATTGAAAAGCTAACCACTTTTAAAATGATTCTTTTACTTTGTTGAGAAAAGTATATAAATACAATAACGATGACATAGTATCTAATTTATATTTAAAGCTTTAAGTCTAAAATTATTGCTGTTTGAATTTAATAATCAACGTGATAAAATTAAATTTTATATATATATCATTTAATAAAGTTTCTGATTAAATCTTTTTATTCTAAAATTTATCACTTGAATTTTAAAGAAGAAAGATAAAAATTAATTTTGTGATCAAATGATAAAAATAGTTTACACTGATAATTTATTTCAAATATAACATTCTTTCATCTCTTTAAATAATAAAACAAACGCGGTCGTTAATTTAATTTGTAACTTATTTTCGATCTTGTGAAAATTTAATCCATGAAAAGTTAAAATTATAATTTATATGTATTTATTAAGCGTGATTCAGAATAAACAAAAAAATTAATTTTAAAAAATTCTTTGATTTAAATTATTAAAATAGATAAATTTGAATTTAATTTATGAAATATACAATTCTAGGAAATTATAAATCTCGAAAAAATCGAATAATATAAACATGTTAAATTTTTATATGTCAAAGAATATAATCCTGTCAAGATTTTGTATTTTTAGAGCACAAACCTGTTTTTGTCGAATCATAATGTGAAATTCTATCGTAAAACTTCATTTTATTAACAAAGATATTTTAAACCCATTCTTAGCTGTAGATTACAGAACATTACGACAACATGAAAAAATTATAAAATATTTATATAATTATGATTTTATTAAAATCATATTTTTAAAATAACAAGAAAAAGTTCATTTAATTAAAAATTAATATTTATCAATAATACAAAATCTCTGTAAATATGATAAACAAAATAAAATGGACTGTAAAAAGTCACTCTACTTTATAAATGATCATGTAAAAATTATAAAAGATAAAAATTTTATTTTTTTATCATTAAAAAAATAAACCATGAAAAAATATTTTGTAAATGAACAAAGATTAAAAGGAGTTGTTGGTATAAATATAATGATATTTATACTTTTTAAAAATAATAAATTTAAACCATATTAATAAACTTGAATGCTTTTGTTTTTTTAGATTTTATCTAACGACTAAAAACTTGAAAGATAATTTTTTGATAAATATACTGTATTTTCTCAATGTTTTTGTCTTCATAAGTCACAATAAATGCATCATATACGCTGCTGAATAGCTTACATTTTATATTAATTATTATTCACTTTATTTTGATGATATTAATAATTGTTTGATAATACATGTCTATAAGTCTTTTTATGTACCCTGAAATGTTGAAAATACAAAAGATAAATAAAAACTCCACATACATGTTCTCAAAATAACTTTCTTGAAAAAATGCTCTCGCATTACAAACATATATGAAATAGACATACTGAGAAATTCTTATGCCTCAAACATGAAAATAGTTAAAGAAACGTCTTTGAACCTAAGGTTACCACTGTATTTTATTTTGATTTAGTTAAAATTCGATGAGGTAATATTGCATACTCTCATTAAACTCACGAAAGTTATCAATCAAATCTCGGGAAATTTCGTTTTTAATTTTCTTATTTTCCTTTTGATATCTACTGATTTCAAGATAATTCAAAATGCATATCAAAAATTTTCTTTCTTTAAATGCTTGATTTCATGTTAATCAGAAATGAACTTATTGAATAATAAAAATAATGAAGCTAAACCATTTTTTAAAATGCAGCAGTTAGAAACTTATTCTTTCTCCAACGTCTGGGATTGGTTGTACAATTTTCATAAAAACGAAATTTATTATTATCAGAATACGCAAAATCGATAGACTTTAGAAGCTTATCCTTCATCGTTTTTTGTCTTCTGAAACTAAATAAATATTGATGTTTCAGACCTTTCTGCGAATGAGCCGATTTTGTAACTCATTTGCCTCGTTTTTCTCGAAATTATTGATGTTCAGCATGTATTTTGTTTTCTTTTATCACTTATGTTATTCAATAAGTTGCTTTTGGATTAATTGTTAAGCTTTTTCAATGTACATAGATCTTACTTGAAAAATATCGTAGATTGAATTTTGATAAGCAAAACATAATGATTAAAGCTTCTTCCGATTTTATGCATACTTTTTATCACCTTTAGATTTCCAAGATCAAAAATAGATTCTTCTTGTTTGAATTAAAAATAAATTATGGTGAACTCAATAAAATTGGCCTTACTGGTTAATCTTGCCTTTCTTGAAAGGAACTATCTTCTTGAGTTATAGTCTGTGAAGATCGTTGAAATGGCTTTATTAATTTGATACACATTTAAACGTGTAAGAATTTAACGATGATCATTGATTCCCTGTTGATTTTCAATCTTAATTAATTATAAGAGGCATAATATTTCATCGATTAATTAAAGTTAAAATGCCAGAAATATAAAATTCTGAAAAATGTCACAAATGTCCATGATGAAAAATTTCACATGACGATTATTTGATATCATTTAGCATAGAATCAAATATATGAAATTTACATCTCATAAAATATGATAAATTCAACATAGTATTTTGATATATATTAAAATGTTTGATTATAAAAATTTACTTGATGTCACACAAAATCCAGTTATTTAAGTAATTTACTTTAATGATTAAAATTTATCTCATGTGATATTAAATACGATTTGTTCTTATATTGTAAAACTTTGGCTTTAACACAATTATTTTTACGAGCCTCGTTCATGAAACCCTTTTTCATGATAAATAACAGTCAAATTTTCAAAAGCTTACAAAAAGTTATAAGATTAAAATAGAATTATATTTGAAACATCTTAAAGCTTATCTTTATAAAATTAAAAGCAATTTTTGTAGAATTTCTAGAAATAGGTCAAAATATCTATTAGATAATATCAAACGTTTTTTGATCTTCTAAAAATTAACGAATTCAATTTTTAAAATTATTTTTTATTAATCAAATAAAAGTAAGCATCTTAAAAATATTATAAATTATCAATAAAATTTTATTAATTAATGAATAATATATGTAAATACGAATGGTGTATAGTTTTATTTAGCACAGGTCTATTATAGCAGTTATTTTACTTCGATTTCAAAATATTTTTATATTTTCGAATCGTTCTCTCCTTTTGTTTTAGAACATATTTTAGATATGGATATCGCTTTTCTCTTTTCCAATTACATGAAAATTAAAGTTAAAATAAAAAATTAACAAAATATTGTTTATATTTTTAATTTAAAAGTTTCAACTAAAATTAAAAATCGACTTTTCTTGAATTTCAATCAAAATGTGTCCTCAGTAATTTATTAAAGAGAAATTTTTAATTGTTTTCGTGGTTTCGAATTAACTATTTTTAACAACATATTTTGTGATTTTATTATTTTTTCTTTTTATTCTGTTAGATTTTTTTAATTTGACAATGTGATGTGTGTATTATTCGTAACAAAGCGTTTTTAGTCCTTATCATTATAGTTTGGTATAAGGCAATTGGCGACGAGTTATTAAAATGTTTTCACAATTCGAAGAATTTGATCTAAAAAGTGACTGTAATGAATATTTTGAATGATTTGAAATATTCACAAGAATTAATAAAATTGAAGAGAGAATATGAATGATCTGTTTTTAGGAGTCGTTGGAGAAAAACCTATTGAATTATTAAAACCCTGAAAAATGAGGGAAGTCCGACTACGATCGATATTTCCAAGATTAAAAACCTACTCGACGGATATTTCGCCCCGAAGATTTTGGTTATCTCCGAGAGATATAACTTAATGAATATCAGCCAAAATGAAGAGGAACTGCTCAAGGTTTTTGCATAACATCTTCAAAAGGCAAGCGAAAAATGCCAGTTTTGATCATTTTAAGATGGCGCACTCAGAGACAAATTTATTTATGGGCTGTACGATCGTTTAAAAAAATATGGCCGAGTTTATTGGTTGAAAGATAACTTGATTTCAAAACGGCAGTCAAAAAGGCAGTGCAAATCGAATTAGCAGCAAAAGAAGAGGTAAATATGAAGAGTGCTGTCACTGAAAACGAGGTTAAGAAATTCAAGCCCCAAAATCAAAGGCTACGACATTTCAAGCACTGTGGGAAATGGAATCACACAAATGAACGATGCTTTTTCAAAAGCTTAAAATGTCATTCATATGGAAAGGTATATTAAAGCTGTTTGCAATGAAATCGAATCAGAAAGAGGATCAGTTATAAACGAAATCAAAAATAAAATTTATAATGTTTCTCTGTTCTATTCTTCTGTTCAGATTAATAATGTCCCCATAAAACTCGAAATTGATACAGGCTCACCGGTTATAATCCTGAAACTAAGTGATTTCGAACGAAGTAAGGCACCTCATAAACCAACGACAGAGAGATTCTGACGCTATTGTGGCCATATAATCTACCCTTACGGAGTGGCCAAGGTTAACGTGACTTGAAAGATTTAAAACAAAATCTGAAACTATATGTCTGTGATAATAGCAAAAGCCTAATGGGCCGTGATTGGATTAAGAATTGAGCCCCGAAAGAACTTTGAAAATTTGTTACAGAGAGGATAAATCAAACACAATAGATTTCGCTTTGTACAGACGACCTATCAACAGAGATATAATAAATGATTGCGCGGAAGTTGAGACTATAAATCACATTAAGAACAACATAACATGCGTAAAGTGGGAAACTCTATGAGAAGAAATACAAAATGACAAAACACTGAACAAAATTTATGATTTCATTATAACTGGTAGGCCGAATAGGAAATTTGATCAGAATATGTATGTTTTTTATTTAAGAAGAGAAGAGTTGTCAACTGTAGATGGAACCATCTTCATGCAAAATAAACTTGTAATCCCTGAAAAATTCAAAATAATATGCATGAATCTAATGCATGAAGATCACCTAGGAATTATAAAAACTAAATCAATAACGCGAAAGTACCTCTGGGGACCAGGTATGGACTCGGATATCGAAAATATGATATCAAGCTGTGAGAAGTGTTAATTAGAAAGTAAATTTTCCACGAAATCGGAAAATATAAAGTGGCCGTTCACATCATTTTAATGGAATGAGTACACGTATACTTTTTGGTCCACTCGCTGCCAAAATGATTTGGTTATGATTGATGACTTTTCTAAATGGCCAGAAGCCATCATGGATAAAACATCAGAAGAAACAACGAAAGTTCTATCTGAGATTTTAGCAGGTTGGGAATACCAAAGAAAATTGTGTCGGAAAACGGTTCCTAATTTACCTTTCGAATATTTAAAGATTATGCAAATGCGAACAATATTGATCATGTAACATCAACCCTTATTACCACCAAGCCAATGGTCTAGCGGTAAAGTTCGTCCAAACCCTTAAAGGATCACTATGAATAATTACCAGCCATGACATTAATCCTCAACTTATGAAATTCTAACTAAGTTACAAATTAGCGTCTAACAGTACCACAAACAGACAACCAGCTTTATTAATGTTTGGAAGACGTCTAAGATCGTGGAACGATAACCTAAATTCCCCTGACCCGACTATAAGTAGTTATCACTCTAAGTTTAAAGAAAATGAGATGGTTTTGTCAAGGGTTTATGGGAAGAAAGGATAAATTGATTCAATGAACAATATCGAAAGTTTTGGAACAGCTAAACTATTTTGTTAAAACCGCTTTTGGTACGATTAAAAGACACGCTGATCAAATTTTAAAATCTAAAAGGACAATAAAGGAAAACGGAGAAATAACAATTACTCCCTTAATAATACAGGCTTTGCCTGGTCCTTCCAGAGTCAGTCTAGAAACACACGTGCCAATCTTTCATAAACCAGAAGAGTCCATCTCTGGCGGAGAACAAACAGATGTGAGCTATATACCATCCGGAGATGAATCATTTGAAAATACAGGCCCTGTAAACGGTCAAGCTATATAGCAGAAAGATCTGAGAAAGCCCAAACATATTGATGGAGGTGTGATGTATGTATTAATCGTAACAAATCATTCTTAGTCGTAATCATTATTGTTTCGTACATAGAAATCTCGAATGAAAATTGTTGTTTCCCGCTCTTAATAAATAAATATGTGCTTCAATAAAATTTGAAAGTTAAGATTTTTTAAATTAATATATATCAAATTAACAATTACATTCTTAACATGAAGCTCACTAGAAAACAGTTGTTGACGAAATATACACAAATTTATTCATATAATGAATGTTCGTTCAAATAATATATATAAATGAAATTCTAGGATGTTTAATCCATAGAATGGTAAGGCTATATCAATTTAAGATACGGATTCGAAATATTTCATTACCTTCACGCACATGCGTATTTTGTCGAACTAAAGTATCAGTAAATATTTTTAGAACATTTTCACTAAATTTGTCAATTACCTATACAAATAATTATTCATTCAATTCGTTATATAACTTTTAACTACTCCATTACATGGTCAGTGATAGATTACGATCAATTCCGATTGTGTGAATAAACTTTTATATTTCTATGTCGAGTGATAAACACAAGTTATGAGTAGCACTTCAATGGTATAATAAGACATAAAATTATGTTTTGATCTTCTAGATTCTCTAATTCGAGAGAATTTTCCGAGATATTCAACCATTTCATCCTTATCAATTTTTTACTCTGAAAATCTACGAGCTAATAGACTTAATTGAATTTAGCTATTGATAGGATGTAAAATCATCAATGATCTGAAACCTAAATCCTTCAATGAACCATCAGCTAAAAGTCCGATATAGTTTTAAATGCAACTTTTCATAAGAATTTATGAACTGACAATGAAGTATCGAATTCTTCAATGTCTAAACGCCAAACAGCAAAATAAAGGTCTTTAAAGGTAAAGCAACATGTTTTCCCTCGAATTTATGTATAATACGAGATGGAAGTAGTTCAATTTTAAAAATCAGGGAAAAGTATAAACTTAAGGTATTAATATAAGTTTGCAATATAAACAAGTAAACATCGCGCATGCCAAAACCACTAAAATAATAAAAGAAATTGAATCAACAGAATACAATAAACTGTCATGAAATAAAACGAACCAAGAGTTTTCATAAGTCGTTAAGTCAAAAATTTTTATTACTTTATAAAATAATGTATGGCTTGGCTTCTCAGTAACTGAAAGAGAGTCAAGTACACTGGTTAAGAGGATAAAAAGTCAATGCGGTTATCTCGTTAAATTCAGAAACTTAGAAAAATTCAATGTTGGATTTTGGATTTTTTGTGAAAATCTACACGTGCCTGTTTTTAGTATATCTCTTAACCCGGTAATGTCTATTCACAGAGGTGAAATTACACATGTTTGAATTTTGATAAAAAAAACTATAATAAATAATAAGTTTATTAATTTTCTTCACATTTTTTTGATTTTGTACTCCATATTATTCCAACGAGAAGAATTGGAGGGACAATTATATTAGACAAGAAAATCTTTGACACGCTATTGAGATTACCTGGTGTTAAGCTTTTTAATCTAAGAATAATAATTATGAATACAATATAAAAGAAATATTGGGAAATCAACGCGAGGGATGCGTAGAAAGGCCATCTTTGGTCAGAGGTATACCCAGAAATAGCCCAAAAAGCGATAGACAGTGATGCAAATATTGATAAGAAAAGCTTTTCTTTCCCAAGTTTTGTAACAAGTAGAGACATAGATTTAACTCCGATCTTACGGTCGCACTTCATGTCCTAGGTAATTGATAAAATTAAACCTGGAATCCGTAAATGGTGTCATATAACATTGCCCAGGAAACGCACCCAAAGAAAAGTGGTAACGTTTTTAATGGCTCAAAGGTTTTTTGAGTAGCAGACCAGCCCATAAAAGCTCCCATACTAGTTGTGATTCCCAACATTAACTGGGGACAGTGAGTGAACCTTTTAAATAGAGGGTATGACAGCATCATTGGAACGCAAAGAATTCCTTCGATTAAGCTAAATTAAGAACAAGCCTTAACCATTGGGGCGATTTGAATGACAATAGAATGGCCAGTGCGCACATCATCATGATTAATGTGAGAACGATAGCTTCTGTCATTTTGACACATCCAACAGCCATTGGTCTATCCTTTGTGCGTGCTACTTTAGCGTCAAGCCTTCTGTCCAAAGCGTCGTTTATAACACAGGCAGATGATCTGACAAGAAATGCTCCAATAATAAATTTTGACATCAATATAATATCGGGATAGCTCCCAGCTGTGGCAGCTAGGGCGAGACTCCATGCGCCTGGAGTTAAAACATATACTATTCCAAAGGGTTTTTTCACTCTTATCAGATCCAAATAAGCTTTTGGTTTTATTCCAAGCCCATCGCCACGCCAAAAAACTTTTTCCTTATTCCTCGATGAACATTTTAGAAGTTTAACTCCGTTATTATTGTTTCTGTATATTTTGCTAAACAATAAATATTTAAATAAACTCATTTTTGAAGTGGCGGAGGACAAAGTTATCACCACTCCTAAATTGTCACGAGGAACACAAAGAAGCGATCGGTTACAAAATTAACTAGAATCAAAATACGTTTGATTGATACTTAAATTTTTATTTTTTGGCACTTCGAAATGTTAAAAATTAATAATGTCAATGATGAATAATTTCGGGAAAATGATGGACGATACATAAAGCATCAATTAAAAATCATATTGCGCATAATCCTGGATATAATGTTTTTTATAATTTTAGTATCTAAAACTGAAATTTTATTTTTTAATATAAACTTTCATACTATTAAACCTTTTTTATCTAAAAATAAAAATAAATGATGAAAGCACTTAATAGTTAATTTTGCGCATGCTTTAAACTTTTGAAACTAACTCGTCTTTTTGCCAAATTTTTTATCTATATGTTGGATTTCATATTTTTTCAAGCTAAAAAATTCTTCATTAACTTATTAAATATTCTTTTTTTTCGTATTTACGCCGCATGTATTGAAATAGAGTAGTTCATAGCTTTATCGCTGAAAAGTTTTTCAGATATAAATTGACTTATGTCGAAATTTGATATTTTCGTCTCGTGCATTTAAGTCAATCATATGAACTATATTTTCTTGTTGATTCGCTAAACAATTATAGGAAAGTTGTTAATCGTTTTTTGATAACTCGTTGGTCTTCGTTGTTCACATTAATATTTAGCATTCTTTATTTAGTTAACTGTAACAATAATTAAAAAATTACAATAAAATTTTTTTATTAACTTGCGCTTGTGTTTCGGACATCTAAGTGCTAAATTTTCAGTTCATTCAGGATCATATTTCGTGTATAGTGTCTCTGTAAAGTATTCCATTAACTGTTTGGGGAAAGTGATATTTTTTAGGTGTTATTATACTTTTAGCAATATCAGAGATATTGAAACACAGATCTTAAATAATTTTGTCCAATTTAGTAAGAGCCAGAACAGTTAAAAACATTTTTGTTTGATTTTGAATCAGTTGTTTTTTTGACTTGCCTTGAGTTGCTGCTATAGCATTATCAGTCCACATCTCTGTCACGTAAACAATTAGTAAAGCGGCAATGATTATTGTTCTCTGTTTCAAACCTTATATTTCAGATGATTATTATTTTTAAAAATTTATAAAAGGATGGTCAATCTAATGGTTCAAAGTATATTGGAATGAGTATTATAATTCCAAACTTTATAAATATTTTTTGTAAAGTAACGGCGATTCAAACCAATCCCGCGCATGTTCCGAATTAAGCTTTGGTTAATTTACATTATTTGGTGAAGCTCTGATTAATCGATTTTGATTTTAGGCACTCTCGTCGAGATGAAAAGAATCTGAGGTCTATTGGCGTGAGACTGGCACTTAATAAAAACTTCAAGCTTTCCTTGTCAACTTACTTTTTGGGTTGAAAGAGATTCTTAAAATGTTAAATACCTCGAGAATGCATTTTAAACGTCAAAATATTTAATTTTAGAGCAATAGGAAATAATTCAAAATTTGTGCTAGATTATGTTCATGTACTTGAACATAAATTAATTCTTTCTAAAAGTTCGCGCCCGTTGTCTAGGATAAGCTTAGAAAACTCAAAGACAAACTATAAACGCGCCAAAAGAAGATTGATTACTGAGATAATAAACTCGCGTGTATTTATCAAAGGGTCCATTTAATATAAAAATTTATTTCACTAATCACAGCGAATGATGTTTAATCTATATCTTAAGTGGATTCTGCGCATAGCAATAAGGTAAGTAAAAATTACTTTCCTATACAACTAGAACCTTTCAGAAACCAGAAATAAAGTATAATACAACTGAAAAATTGGCATTTACTATTATCCATTCAGTGATTGTATTAAAGCAATTTTTCGACTTTGAAAGTTACTTTATTATCATTTCATGAAGGGCTGTAAAAAATATATTTGAGTCGGGATGTCACTCTAGACGGTTCCTCCGACCTTAAAATATATTAATGAACCATATATTCATATTATCTAAAATTAAATTTCTGAAAATAATTTATTATAAGATCGTAGATACCTATAATCTGGTCTTCATTTGACAAAAACGAAGACATGTGAAAAAACACGAACTTGTTTTAAATTTACTCCATTCAGTTTCTAATAGCTAAAAACTCTGAACCGAAAAAATAGAAAAATAAATAATTCTTTTAAAATTAAAAGATATTTATTTATTGTACGTTCGCCCATTAAAGGTCGTCTCTCTTAGAGAGAAAAAGGTGAACGGATTTAATTACTAACAATCCATATACTAGAGGGGATCATTAAACACGATCATTAGTTCTTTAGATAACTCTAAATATTAACTTCATAATTTATTTTCATATAATAATTCTTCTTTCCATTCTGGTAAAAAGATTGAAAATGTGTAAATTAAATTTCAAAATATGAAAGAAAATAAAATTTATCAATGGCCGTCCACAAATGAAGCTGCGTAAAAGAGAGTATCAATTCTATAATTTCAAGAAGTTTGATTTTTTTGTTTTATTTAGACCGACACTTAAAATATTAGCAACTTACACGATTTTGCATGGCGGGAGTTGCACATGATCGCCACATGGATCGACGAAGTATTTTCCCATTTTATGATTCCTTACGGTTTCATGATAAATTTGAAATAATTTATATAAAATAACTCATTACACTGCAAAATATTCAATAATGCACGGACGTGTTTAGATAACTTTTCTTATAAATATAAAACAGCATCAAAAACGCAATAACATTATTTTATTATGAGCATGAAACTTTCCAGTTCGTTGACGACACGAATACCGGCGAGTCTATGATACGATTTTGATAAAGAAACTCAATTTAAAACCTTGAATTGATTTATAAAATTTCATCGTCTATCCTACATAAATAACACATCAAAGCCTATTAACTTTCAAATTTATAGCACATTAAACTATGAAAATTCTCCTTTTAAACAAAATCAAGAGTTCTGAAAACAAACCGTTTTAATAAATTGATGGATCAACAATAACATAATTTCTAAAAGAATGAGAAAACAAACATATCTTTTAAGTTGAAATAAAAGTACGAAAAGAAGTATATTTGTTTTGGAAAATAATGTTATATATTTTGTATTCGAAATAATAGCAAAAATTTTTTAAAGTTATAAATTCACAACATATAACACTGATACCAGCTGCGATACACCCAAAAATGACGAAAATCCTTCTTTAGGAGTCATTCTAGAAGACTAGGTCAATAAATAATTTTGATAACCTTACTCAATTGAAAAATCAATTGCACCCCCTCCTTATCACGTCATCAGTAATCCTCACTATTTGTCAATTCAACTCAACTTTCATGATATTTATCACTTTGCTGTGAATTCTTCCCAAATCATTCTCGAAATGTGTATTCAACTGTTGTGATGTACCACTGTACCAACTACGATAGGTGTATTCTAATAATGCGATTTTTGTCATTATCACTTTTTTCACATCAATCCTCAAAATATTAATTTCGGTTGAAAAGTTCTAGCTTGTTCATTAAAGCACAACTTTTTTCATTTTTTTAACTTAATAAAATTTTGCAACGTTTAAAAGACTGGTTTAAAGGGTGTCAGCAGGTATTAATTAGGTAATTGCTTTTATCTTATATTATTTTAACTATTAATTTTCGCCCTTACAAATAAAGATTTCTGAGTTTTCTATATGAGCGACGAAGTTCCGAATGTACTCGATTTTCGAAGAACCAATAAAGTGATTATTCATAAACATGCGTACTGAGTTTTCATTCTTTAACATCACACGGTTAAAAAACATGTACAATATTTTCATTCGGTTAAGTATTGTGGAAGTATGAACTATATCCTATTTTGACCATAACATTCCATATAACATCGTTTCAAAGCTTTGGTGAACGTGCGTATTTTAAAAATATGAAAACATTCTTAAACATAATTTTTGAAATTATAAGAATTTCTCGTCAAAACTATAAATAAGTGCAAAACATAATATAAATATCAATCATGGATATTTTGTTTCATCATGTTTTGCTTCTTTTTTATCCAGGAAATAATCAAATAATTTAAATTTTGGTCAATAAGTAAAACATTTATATTTAAGGTATTATACAATCGAAATTTATGCTAAATTTAATACTCTTACTTGCAGTATAAACGTTGATATTATTTAAAATATTGATAATTTTATTTATTCAAGGCAATTGTTAAAATATGACCTGTAGGTTAAAAGTATCAACCAACACAACAAATACTTTGAAATTGTGAAATTTATTAATGTAAAGAGAAATGTATATTTATAACTTTCGATGAATGAATTATTTAACTTAAACTGTAAGAAAAAGTTAAATTGTTAAAAAAAGTAAAATTCATAAATTTCCCCCGTTTTTCATAAAATTATTTTTTAATCGCCAACACCTGAAAAAAATATTTAATCTGAAAATCGTTTAGTATGGATAAAATATTTCTGTAATTCATATTTTAAACAAAGTTTTATCAATTGATAGTATAGTAATTTGAGAGTGTTAAAATTTCTTTTTATTTTACTTTTGTTTCATCTGGTGAAAAATATCCATAAAATCGTCCATCTGCGTAAAAAATCGTATTTTTAAATTTGTTCTTTCGTGTTAAAAATACTTTACTGTTTTTCAAATTAAAGAACATCCATTTCGTGAATTATTTTTGAATGACGGACCACGTTTAGCATTTACTCTATTTGATTAGAATTCGAAACCAAAAAATTTATGAGTCACATTTTTAACATTGATATTTTATAAAAATTTTATGACTCATCAAATCTGTATACTTAATATCTTGAAAGATGATTATGTGATGCGATTTTTCTCGAGTATCATAATTTCAGGATAATAAAATATGTACTTTACTCTTGATTTTTTCTAGATTTTAAGTCACTCCTCAAGCTTTGATAGTAAAATAAAAGCAGTATTATTCTGTTTGAATCATTTAAATACTTTCAGATTGCGTGTTTCAAAAATATTTCAAAATTTACCTTAAAACTGTAAAACGAACTCATTTTTCGAGTTTACAACTTTTCAATGTTATTCACAAGAAAAGACTTTTAAAGATATCAAAAAAGTGTTTTTTTGATAATTTTAACATCGCATATCGTTATGCATGACAAATAATTTTATTGTAACATAAACAAATTCTTTTTGTGAATTTTTCAAGGAATCGACGATCAGGTTATTTACCTGAAAATCAAGTAAAATTGTATTTCTTAATAAAAATAATCTCAAAGTTCGATCGCTTTTTATTTAACAGGTAATTACTTGAGACATTTTTTGTAAAATCTCAAATTTATTTTCATTATATTTTTTCAAAATAACATGATTAAAAATGTGGATTTACGTTTCTTGTTTCGAAACATAAACTATCACGATATATTTAAGTGTAAATACATAAGTTTATAAATATTGTTTACATTACCAACCTTTTATTAGTTGTGATATCAAAAACAGTTGAATTTTTAATATTTTTGTCCAATGATATGTAGTAGAACCGAATTGCTTATATTTTTTTATTTACTAAAAATGATTGACTAAAAAATTAATTTGAAGCGGATTTATTTATAAAAATCATTCATAAAAATACAGATGATTTTCCCCTTAAATTGCCGTAACTGAGTCATATTCTCATTTTTTTAACATAAAACTTAGAGTTTGTATCATATAGACGGTCACTTTTAATCTCGAGTCAAATGATTGAACGTTATGAGCCTCAGGGGATCAGCTAAAAATAAATTGACGACTAACAAAAGGTTTTAAAATGTCTAATGCTGATCTCCTGGATATTATTACTCATTGTTTTTAGATTATTTCATGGTTATAAAGGTTGAAACTTCAAAATTATTTTTTTCGAGATTGTGAAACGTGGTAAAATGAACGAAAACGTAGATTAATCATATGTTGTAAAATACCTCAATCAATTACTTAATTGTGATATACTTTTATTCAAAGTGTCATTTTCACTGTGTCTTTGAATTTCATCAGAATAGTACTCCTAACTCCGAGTGACTCCGAGCGGCCTTTGAAGATTAACGAAGTATCGGACTTAAGATTTTTTACAAACACTGAACGTATAATGGTATTAATATTCATAAATTGACTCTTTAACCCAATAACTCTGGTTCTTCTTCTTTTGAAGTTCTGAGATAAGCATATTATGTTTTCTCCCCATGTGTATTTACCCTCGAAGTTTTAAGCTATTTTCCTCAAATTGTATCTTGATCATGACCATGAACCTATGAAACAGGAGTTGAAAATAGTATAGTAAAACGTCTTTGTTTAAAATAAGAAGAATTTGCTTGGCCTTGTGTGCAAGGATCACCATTGACAAAATGTTTTCTTCTGGGTTTTACCTCAACCATTTTATTGAAAAACTCACGAGATCTTATGACATTTCAAGATCAAATGGAATAAAGAACCATTTTAATCTTTTCTTTCATGAATGCTCTCCATTTATAGAAACTAATCCTTTTGTAATCGCCAAATTCTTATTATAAACTCAATCTCATAAATATTAGAGTTAATTACTTGCTTTATCTGATTCAATCGCATTCTGCTAAAAACTAACATGACGACACGACAACAATCACACAATAATGAATTTAGGGATCCTACTCCAAATAATAAGCAAGAATGATCAATTATAGAAACACAACAGGGAAATATTTAAGATGGAAGTATCATTTCTATTAAATAGGTAAATTATGGAAAAGAGTCACAAGAAACATCAACAAAATCCAAGCTTCGGAAAATATTCGCATTCTGAGCATGCTAAAATAAAATTTGATTTATCTGCATTGGTTTTAACGTGACTATCGATGTGAGAGTGGTTCTTTACAACTGTCCAATTCACTTGTAATTGAAAATATAAGGTATAAAAATGGACATTAAATGATTCGGATTTATTTCTAAAAGGAATACAGTTTATCCAAAATCGCTATTAAGGTGTAAAGTGTGGTTGCAATTTTATATCCGATGACTGTCCTGATTTTATATATATATCGAAATCAATAAAATTCTTAGAAATTTTTAACATTCACAATAAACACGAAAATAATATCTGGTTTAAAGAATTAATAGACGATTCATTTAAATCTCATCATTTCAAAAAGTATAAAATATCAAAAGGTTAACTTCCATAATGGGGTTGCGTCAATAAATATACTGTGTAAAATTTTACCACCAAACTCAAAATTAAAACGCCTAGTTTCTATAATTCTAGAAATGATGTTGGAGCTTGAAGAAATTAAAAATTCACAAAGTTCATTTATCTTACATGAAATACAGAATCAATATTTTAGGATTATATGTTCAATTTAGATAAATAATGGAAAATAAAAGAATACTAAGACCTGGATGAATTTTGTGAATCAATTTTTTCAATTTATGATAATTTTATGTTTTGAAATAATTCTCTTGATTTTTAATTTCTTGAATAAAATTATTTAATTTTGAAAAAAATATCATAAATGAAACTAAAAGGATAACCAAATGGGAATGATATTAGATTATTGTGTCATTCTAATATTGTTTCACCTTTGAACCCTAAAGATTAACTCTATAATTGTACGTTTTCTGAAAAAAATCACCTTAACAAATATTTTAATATTTGATAAAGCCTACACTTTCTTGAGATGCCGATAAATGCCTCTGTAACTTTTAAAAACGCTTGATAAGTTATTAAAGAAAAGCTAAATTTTATGACAGCTCATTTTTATAATGGTGTTTGGTGTCAAACAACTAACCATATTATTTTAAATCATGGCAGATGTTTTATCATCAAGTATTCTTTCCTTTTGCAATATCTAAGTCAACCATGGTTATTATAATGTTAAAAACAAAAAATTATTCATTTTAATAATATAATATAAACCCCAATTTCGCTTTTAACTGACATAATCGTAATATTTTTGCAATTAGGACATTTTCGCTATTTATTGAGAAAGACTTATCATTAATTTACGTATTTTTATAACTATGAAAGTTCGATGAACCAGATTCTTACCGAAGGAATGTATTCTATTTTATCAAGAATCATTATTCGATAACCTATCCTAAACTCGTGCGCAATTTATATACCTGTGCAAAAATATTCGGAAAATGCAGTGAGAGTTAACACATCATAAAAACTATCACAAAATACTAAGATTTCATAAATAATATGTGAGATCATTAGTAAAATTAATTTTTTACGATTTAAAATATGTTGGCGTGTCTTGTGCGCGTTTGCCAAAATATGGCGACAAACGCGGTTTAAATATATAAATTTAATCAAAAATTTACAAAATCTTGAAATTACGGTTATCCAAAGATTTAAATTTTTAGCTTACTTGTGCATGTCTATTATTATTTACCTAAATATTTTGCTTGCATAAAATATTTATAGTTAATTAATTTTTCAAATTTTACCCGCTATCATGAATAAAAATTTGTCTAATCATGTTATTGTAAAAAATAAGGTAAAAAGATGCGAATCCTTTCGATGATGAGTGGTAAAGTCCCACATTTTCGAAAACGTGTGAAGTCTACACAAGAGAGGCGGGTAGGAGTGAGACTGTCACCGCCAAAACCTATAAATCTAAACCTAACCAAAAACGTATATACACGTAAACTCAATTAGAATAATTTCCGAAAAAATGTTACTCCCCCTCCTTGCTCTACACACGAAATATTGATTAGGAATGCTTATCGAGCTGACAACCGTCATATCACAAATATGCGAATGATGTGTTTATTAAAATTATTAAATCTCATTTTTATCCAGTGAATTGAAAAAATATGAGAATTGAATTCTATTTTGAATTGATGAAAGAAATTTCGTTAAAATTTTTTTATAAAATTTAAGTGTTTTATAAATTACTAAGCATAGAGAAATATCGTTTTGTATACATTGAAAGAATTTACAAAACTAAGTGAAAAATTTCTGTAAATTCATACATTCCAGTAAAATCTTTTCACATGTAAAAACATTAACGTTTTGTTTTTTTGATCTAGCATCACAGAGCTGTTATATGCCGTAAAATACGCCAGATTGGAAGATATAAAAATCTTTGGAAATGTTAAACATGAATTTAATTTCATTCAAAAGTTTAAACTGAGTATAATCTTCAAACTCACCTTAAAAATTTATACTTTCTTTTTCGCACGAATTCGAGAAATTTTGAAACACTAAATTTATGTGTTTAAGTAATTTGAAATAATCAAAATCTATTGAAATAAAAATAACATCTTTCCATTTCCGAAACGTTTGAGAACTTTAGTCTTCCTATTTTAAGCGACGATTATACACGGGACGGAGTACATGGAATAATGCTTACAAAATTAATATGTTTTCAAAACCAAATTTATATGAAAAATAATGACACGTCTTTATGATGAAAATATCAAATTTTTTGTGAATATACAATGATCATTTGAGGTAGAGTAGATTTCGAATTAAATTCGATCCAGAATTCCGTTTGAAGATTTAAGGTTATTTCTCATATAAAATCCGTCTATGTTTGAGGAAAGCTGAGATTTTAACTTTTGAACATCTTAATAAGTATCGTAATCAATATATTCCTTCTAATTGGTGGGAATCTTATCTATGGTTTCATATTTGAGCGCCTCGCTTCGATCTTGCTCGTGGTTTCAATTTTTTGATGCGGATCAGATGTTGGCAGTTACTTATTCATCTTCTTTAAATGGCTGCCGACCTCATAGATATTTAAGAAAATAAATTTTCTTAAATTCTTTTTATAAATTTCAAAAACATTGTTCACAAAAGATTCCTTAAATTTACAAGACGTATCTTAAAATGTATGCATTCGCGCAGACTCAGGAAATATGTCAGCAACCACTTTCTAAGGTTTGCAAAATATATCAATTTTAAAGTGATTTAAAAATTGTTGACAACGAAATAAAGTTAGTCATTTTTTTGAATAGACGACTTCTTCAAAAATGATTTTTATGGGTTAAAAAGATAAAATACACATTTTGTTCAAACCCTGAATATTATGAACGAGATAAAAATTTGTGAGTCGTTGTCTTTAATATCTGACTGATACTTAGTTGCAAATCATAAAAGTTTTGCCAAAGTTCATTATTTTGGCCAAAATTTATGCTCATGAATTAGGTCATATTAACGAATTTCATCTATCTCTTTTTTTCTTAATCAGAAAATTATTGGCATTAGCTTATATTGATTGAAATTTTATGATTAGATGATGGTAACTGTGTTTTTTTATCGGGAAAGCTCGCAACTTATTGTCCATTTATTTTTA